>WTSP01025139.1:0-15994 GCA_025331215.1 Actenoides lindsayi | reverse complement strand
ACTAGAGCAGGTCGCTCAAGTGCCGTCAGCCTACGAAGTACACGAGGGATGGGATGGGGAGGGATGGGATGGGATGGGATGGGATGGGATGGGATGGGATGGGATGGGATGGGATGGGATGGGATGGGATGGGAGACACCCTCTGCATCTCTCTCTGGAGCCTCTTCCTCCATGAAGGGGTGAGCTGTGACTCCTGGGATGGGTGCAGCCGTCTACGGGGCAGCGACGCTCGGCTGTAAATCAGCTCCTGTAGCATCCCACCCGTCAGCTCCTCGCCGTTGAGTGCTGGTTTCTAACAACCTTCTGCCTTTTTGGGTTTTTTTTTGAAATGACAGCTGCTGGAGCCGTTCCCAGCATTGCTCCTTTCCCAGAGGGTTTTCACTCTGGGTTTGTTTTGTTGGTTTTTTGGGTGGTTTTTTTAAATCTAGTTCAGTGCTCAGAATTCCCAGCTGAGCTTCTCTTACGGTTGGTTTGCTGTAGACCCTGTTTTCTCAGGAGAAACTTGGATGAGCTGAGGGACATCAGTTCCTCCAACTGGGGTTTTCTCACCCCAAAATGGGAATCCTTTTCAAACAGCACGAGCTGGAGGGAACAAATTTCACAGGGGTCCCTTTTGGGGAGTATCTAAACATCTGACTGGGCTTTGATTGCAGTTTGAAAATGGGAAGTGATGAGTTTAAACCATTGCAGGTAGATTGAAGGTGGACGTCAGGAGAAGTCTCTGGTGGAGAAGGGTGAAGTGCTAGAGCTGCCTGGCTGGAAGGGAGAAGTCCAGTGTCTGGGGCTTTGGGGACTGGGGTAGATGAGCACCTTTGGGGAATGTCACAAGAAGCATTTGTCCTGGCACATGGCCCAGGCTGGGCACTGAGTCTCCTATGATGTAAAAATGGCCTTTCCATCAGCACGGGGAGATGGACTGGCTCTAGTCTGGCTTTCCTGGTTCTGGTGGTGAGAGCCTGTCCTAGGCTGCCCAGAGAGGTGGTGGCTGCCCCATCCCTGGCACCATTGCAGGGGAGGTTGGCCAGGGCTCTGAGCACCCTGCTCTAGTTGCAGATGGCCCTGCTTAGTGCAGGGAGGTTGGACCAGATGACCTTTAAAGGTCCCTTCCAACCCAAACCATTCCATAATTCTGTATTTCTATGATTCATTCTTTTTTTTCTGGCCACTAATTACAACATCATTACTTATTCTAATCATACAGAACTTGCAGCTTTGCTGATTTTAATCTCGTTCCTTACACTGAATGACCTTGTGGAGCAAACCACTGCTTCATGTCAAAGCTACTGAAGAGTTTAGTAGGTCTTGATGGTGTCAGGTTGACTGTACCCTCTGGTGCCATCTGTATCATGATCATCAAATACGGATGGTCATGGAATCACAGAATTGCTCTGGTTGGAAAAACACTTGAAGATCATCATGTCCAACCGTTATCTGACTCTACCAGGCCCAGCATATCCTTGAGCACCGTATCTAGACGGCTTTTAAACACATCCAGGGATGGGGATTCAACCACCTTCCTGGGCAGCCTGTTCCAGTCTTTGAGAACCCTTTCAGTAGGAAGGTTTTTTTCCTGATGTCCAACCTGGTCTCTCCGTGGGTGTCCTGTGGATGTCCACCTGCATCTGGAGGAGCTGTTCCGTTTCTGGTGGCACTTCTAGAGTTGCAGGTGGATTAACCTTTTTGTAGAGAGAACCAGCCTCTGAATCGAGTGGTTTTAAGTCTTTGACTTACCCGCAGCAAGGATTTTTTTTCCTCTTGTGCTCTCCTGGTTCTGCAAACTTCAGCTTTACGGCTCCTTCCAGCTGAGCAAGCAGCATCTTCTCATCTTTTTTGCCCACCTTGGACAGGTCAAGTTTCACCCGGAGTTAAACATGGGGAGGAAGCATCCAAAGCCTTTGCAAGCCCAAAAACCTCAACCCGTAAGGAGTTAAAAGGTCCGTAATTAGAAAGATGCTTTAGAGTTTGGGTTGAAACCAACCTGTGGCCCAGCCAAGGGTGGCACAGCTCGTCTTGAACTCTTTCTCTTGCAAAACCACGCTCTTCTAAAACCAGGAAGCCGCTGCCGCTCGGCCACTTTTAACTTCAGCTTCAGAAAGACCTTTTCCCTTCTGTTACCGGCTGGTTTTTGCCGAGGGAAGATAGTGTTTGCTTTTTGGAGACCCGAATAAAAGGCTGTTCGGGGTTTGTTGTTTTGAAGGTTGCTCGGTCAAGGGTTGTGTGTGAGGAAGAAGCTCAGCAGGTTTATTTGAGGCAAGGCTTGGGGCTAAAACAATTGGGTGAACTATTTTCAGGGTTTCCTACAGTGTTGAGCTCCGCAGGTCCCGCTTCCTGCAGCGTGAATCGGGGTGATAAAAAGAGGCCTCATCTCAGGCTTGGCAATAGGAAAAAAAGGAGAAATTGGGCTGTGTTTGTAAAAACATTTGCGTTGTAGATTAAAGACCCTTCCCTCTGTCACTGCTGTGACAGGGGAGAAAACAAAATCACACCCCACCTCGGTGGTCACTCCTCTTCCCAGAGTCCCTACACTTCTATCCAGCAGTGAGGTCAAATATTTACTCAGAATTTTTCACCCTTCACCACTTTACTCCTAAAAAGTACGTTTCCTAAATGCTGGAAGTGGGAGGAAGATTTTGAACGACTGGAGCCTGGTTCTCGGGCAGGCCGGCAGCGGGGAGCGATGGGGGTGGCCCAGGTGACCTTGTTGGTGGGCTCAAACGTGGACACGTGTGACGACCCCCTCCAAAGCTCCATTAACTGGCCCCTTCAGAGGAGAACCCGAGCTCTGTGGTGTTTGCTGAAGAGAAGAGTCGTGTCGTGAGAACTGGGGCGTCAGGGATGGTGGCGATGCCACCGCTGAATCCGTTGTGGAGCTGTCAGGGTCACGTCTCTGGCACATCTTGTGTCCACGTGAGCTGAGTCACGGGGTAAAACCAAGCAGGGATAGGAGCTGGACATTCTCCCTCTGGTACAAGGGACGTGAGGAAGCTGCAGGGGTGAAAACTGGCTCTTCAAATGCCTCTACCTTCCTTTTCCCTGCTGAGCCTGTGTTTCCCAGGGATGGACATGAAGCAGGATAGTCCTGAGCTGCCACCAGCTCAGCCATGGTGAACCAAATCTGTCCAGGTAGAGCACAGCCCCACTGCCACCCCTAAAAGTGGGTATTGGGGTTGGCACTTTGCATCTAATTCGGCTCTTACTGCCCCGATCTTCTCTCTGCTATACTTTTTTTTAAGTTCCTGTGCTTTTGGGGCAAATCTCTATAAAGCAGGACTTGTCTGGGTCAGGGGTAGGTTAGGACCAAAGTGGTTATTGCACAGGTAGCTAAACCCGCTGCTCTCACCTCCCAGATCACTATTTTAAAGCAGGGTTTCCATATATTCCTTGACTCCCTTCTCACTTTTGCCTTCCCACCCTGTACAAAAATGTCCCGAGCTGCCAAACCCATCTCCTCCCCACCCCTTTCTGCACAAATCCTGCTGCTCCAGCCTCGTTTGCACCGGTGGGAGGAAATTCCTCATCTCTGCCAGGCTTTAAAACCACTGCTGGAGCCTCCATCACCCCAACTCTGCTCTTTTTCCATCCTCCCATGGGGAAAAAATTGCACCTAAACAAGAAGTTTGTAAGTGGTGGGCTCACGGTGCTCCCCTGGGCTCGGCCCTCCTAGGAGGGATTTTCCACTCGAGCTTTGGTGTGGCTTAGAACCTCAGCCCATCAGGGCTGGATCGGAGCCTCTGCCCTCCCCAAACTGCTGCCTTTTCAGCACGCGTGCTGTTGTTTTTATCTTCACGGCACAGAGTTACCCACCCTCCTGCAGATGGGCCGCGATGGCCGGGGCTGCTTGCTGCCTTCAGCCTGGAAATTCTGGCTGTGATCTGTAGGGGAAAAAAAAATAAAAATCTCCCTGCATCGAACAAGCTGCTTCAAATCGACTTTTCATCAGGGGGTTGCTCAGTGATACTTTCTTTTTTCTGTTTCTGTTTGTTTTTTCCCTTTTTGATTTTAATGCCGAGAGGCTAAAATGCGTCTGGGAAGTGCTGCCAAACAAATAAATGAGGGCAGAAAGGTACCCGCTATTTATTTTGGCTGGCAGAGCTGCGTCCTGGGGTATGGGAGGAGGAGGAGGAGGAGAGGGAGGAGGAGGAAGAGGAGGAGGAGGAGGAGGATGAGTCAGCATTTCAGTGAAGCAAAAAGATCTTCCACCAGGCTGCTGCAAGCGGAGGTTTCCCTCTAGAGGAACCTCGGCTCCTTGTTTCTCTGAGCACTTCCAGCATCTTCTTTAGATGAGGGGGAAACGGGGCTTTTTGGGGGGTGGGTTATTCCTGGGGTTGAATGGTGGCAGGTTTCTGGAAGCCCAAGGGAAGGATGCGGAGTTGGCAGCGGAGAGCGGTTGGTGCAGCCCCTGAGCAAGCTCCAGTGGGTCCCAGCAGGAAGGGCAGGAAACGTAGAATGGTTTGGGTTGAAAGAGACTTGAAAGATCATCTCATTCCAACCCCCCTGCCATGGGCAGGGACACCTCCCACTAGAGCAGGTTGCGCCAAACCCCATGCAACCTGGTCTTGAACACTTCCAGGGATGGGGCATCCACAGCTTCTCTGGGCAGCCTGTGCCAGGGTCTCACAACCCTCAGAGTGAAGAACTTCTTCCTTATATCTCATCTAGATCTCCCCTCTTCCAGTTTGAAGCCATCACTCCTTGTCTTGTCACTACAAGCCCTTCTGAAAAGTCCCTCCCCAGCTTTCTTGTGGGCCCACCTCAGATACTAGAAGGCTGCAAGAAGGGTCTCCCCAGAGCCTTCTCCTCTGCAGGCTGAACCCCCCCCAGCTCTCCCAGCCTGGCCTCACAGCGGAGGGGTTCCAGCCCTCCCAGCATCACTGGGGCTCCTCTGGCCTCGCTCCAATGAGTCCATATCCTTCTTGTGCCGGGGGGTCCAGAGCTGGGCACGGTACTCCAGATGGGGTCTCACTAGAGCAGAGTAGATGGGGAGAATCTGCATCGCGTCCAGTTTCCTTCCCACCAAGAAATGATTGATGTTCATCCACCTTGTTGCCCAGGCAAAGTTCAACCTTCATTTTCCTGCATCCTGACACCAATGGTTGGACTCAATGATCTTAAAGGTCTTTTCCAACCTAAATGATTCTATGATTCTATGATGCATAGGTCACAACAGCTGTGGGGCAAGCAGGGACTTGCCAGAAGCACCATCCCGGTTCTTGGTGGCCTGGACCACCTGGGCAGCTTGCTGGTGTGGCCAAGAGCTGCTCTTTCTCAGCAAGTCCAGCTCCCTCTGAGCCTGATCGTGACTTGGGGATGGAAGACATGGTCACCTTGGGTGGAGAACGTGGTCACTGTGTGGGTGGAGAGCAGTGCAGTTCTGGGCGCTGCCCATCGTCTCTGCCTGGACGAGGCGCTGCTCTGGCAGCAGCCAGGCCCTGGAGAAGGAACTTCAACCACTCAGTCTTCTGGCAGTGGTGAAGGTCGTTAGCAGCGAGCACCCGTTAGGAGCCTGAAGCTGATTAATGCTCTGTAGCCATTTAGTGCTGGAGCCCAGCAGAGCTGGCTGGATTGAGCCTTGGTTGCTCTTACTCAGCACTAAACCCTGTTTAATCAACATCATGAATGAGGGATCTTCATCTGGCCCAAGATTTTGAGGCAGGTGCCAACGAGAAGGAGCAGTGGTGGGAGCAAGAGGAGCTTGAGCAGCGGCGTGCGCCGTTTGCAGCACCCTGAGATCAGGGGGTTTCAGGTTGGACTTTGCCACCTTCTCTTTCCAGCTGGACAGGAAAATTTGCAGTGTTTTGCCCTGTTCCACCACGTAAAATCCGTTTTGTGGATCTGGTGAAGTCACCCAGCTGGACCTTAGGTCAGAGGAAGTTGTACTTCTCTTCCGGAGAGCTTGAATTTGAGGGTGTTGAGGGAGAAGGGTTAGTTTGACAGTGGACAGGAGGCTGTGCCCCGGCATGTGTGTGCAGATGAGCAGCATGGAGCCACCCAGCAGCTGCAGGTGGTGGTCTGCACCTTCTGCATTCAGAACACCAGAAGAATTGAGGGACTCAGTTTTGGGCCCCTTGCTACAGGGCAGACACTGAGGGGCTGGAGCATGTCCAGAGAAGGGCAGCAGAGCTGGGGAAGGGATTGGAGCACAAGGCTGGTGAGGAGCAGCTGAGGGACCTGGGCTTGTTCAGCTTGAAGCAAAGGAGGCTGAGGGGAGAACTTCTGGCTCTCGACAGCTCCTGACAGGAGGTTGGAGCCAGGTGGGGTTGGGCTCTACTTCCAAGGACCAAGTGACAGGGCAAGAGGAATTGGCCCCAGGTTGCCCCACGGGAGGTTTAGGTTAGAGCTGAGGAACAATTTGTTCCTGTTGAGGGTTGTCCAGGGCTGTCCTAGTCTGCCCAGGGCAGTGATGGAGTCCCCGTGATTCCTGGAAGGGTTTGAAAGCCGTGGAGCTGTGGTGCTGAGGGCCATGGGTTAGTGGTGCCCTGGCAGTGCTGGGTTAACGGTTGGACTCAATGATCTGAAAGGTCTCTTCGAGCCAAAACGATTCTACGCTTCGCTGACTCTGTCAGTATGAGCTGTAGCCTTGAGACCTTTGGGCTGGCAAAGACCAAAGAGCAGTGACAGAGAGTTGGGCAGAGATGGGCTGCCCTGTCTCCTTGTGCAAGCGCTGTCGTGTTGTGCTGCTGCTGCCTCCTGGATGGTCTTTCACAGAACCTCTGCATGGCCCCAAGTGGGTCTTTTGCTGGAGGCAGGGTTCAGATGTGGAACACCATAACCACGTGCTGATCCCCAGGTCACATCGTGCCTGGAGAGATTGGCTTCCAAGGATAGAGTGCCTGATGGTCTCTCTGGGGTGGTTCGTGCCTAAAGGTCCATCACCTTCTCCATCACTTACCCTGGAGGTTCTCTTTGCTCACCAACAGCTCAAAACACCCAGGAAGAGCTCAGAGTTACCTGCTGTGGAGGTACCTGACCAGTTTCCCACCCTGCTGGTGGTTGAGTGTGGAGAGGATGTGGAGACAGCGGAGCTGTGCGGGGAGGACGGGGGTGGGCACCTGCGCCACAGCCACCACTGCTGCTTAGTGACAGCAGGAGAGGGCACCCACGAGCTGTCTCTGCCCGAAGCACCAAGTGAGATGCAGGTTTGAGTGGAAATGAAGGTTTTGGGGCGTTTTTTGGTGCCTGAATTATTAGTTCTGCAAAGGAGTATCTGATGTAGCTTCTGGTGGGTGCTGGAGTTGAGCCTGTCCTACTTGGCCTCTTGCTCTGGATGTTACCTGCGTAAAAACCGGGACGGGGGGACGTTGGTGGCATTAATTGCATAAATAGACACCTTTCCATGGTAGCTGCTCAGAAAATGCCGTATGAATGGGGCTTTGAAGCTGCCAGGAGCTGGGAGAAGCAGGTCCTACCCTTCTGCTGCAACGTTCATGGGCTCTTGCCCGTCCTAACGTCATTCATGGTCCCAGGCTCGCTGCCGGCACATAACCCTGCTCGCTTTGGGAGCGAGCGATGCTCGTGGCACCGTCTCACGTCGTTAATTTTTGCCTCAAGATGGCATTTTTGAGCTTTAAAACGTGCCTGAGGCTTTTGGGGACAGCCGTAGCAATGTGAAAACAGTTGTCCAAGCAACTTCACTGTCTGACAGCATGGTGACCGTGATCTTCCGGGGCTGCTGTTTGCCATCCCTGGGTGGGGGGGAGCAGGGAAACACCATCATGTGTCCCCATCGTGGGGATGGGATTTCTCCTGGCAGGGGTGAGTCAAGGGAACGGGGGCTCGCATTGAGGTGTGGGATGTTCCCACCACACCCTTCGTGATGTGAAAACCTCCAAGATGTCCAGCCCAGGCCTGGGGAGGCTACTGTGGGGGTGGTGAGGCTCACTGCTGGAGGAGTTCCCAATGGAAGGTCAAGGAAATCCCAAAGGAAGGTCAAGGAAATCGCAATGCAAGGTCAGTGTAGTTCTTCTTGAAAAGGCAGCAAAAAACTGTCCATCTGACTTGGGGTGACAGTCTGAATTCAAGCTGTCCTGAATCCCACCCTCATCCTCCTTCTCGGGGTCCATCATCAGGGTTTAGGCATCTCAAGATCTCAGGCCAGAAGTGACGTGATGAAGGGCTCGGGGGTAGGCTGGGTAGAGCCAAGAGCAGAGCCAGGGCCATGTCCTGGGCTTGGCTCTTGTTCCTTGGCCACCCATCTCTCCTGTGAGAGAGGGAGCACCACATCCACCATGTGTTGCCAAATGGGTAACGAGGCACTGGGGTAAACTGGGAAAGACTCGCTCCTGAGTGCTCTTACTGGCTCAAGTAATCCCGCTTCAAGAGCCCAAGCCCAGCTCCTCGTGCTCCTCCAACCCTTGGGACACACCAGAGTCAGGCCAAACAAAAAAATGAGTCAAGTCCTTGGGCTACAGGAGGTGGGAAGAACCTCTCAGGCTCCTGAACCTTTAGGGCTTGCTGAGGCAGAGAGGGGAGACGTGGAGGACTTGCAGAAGAAGGGCTGCCCTTTCCTTTTTGTTGTGCATGCCCTTGCCACGCCTTGACTCCATAATCATTGCTCTGCCTAACAAAGAGTAGACGAGAACGTATTTTGGCCATTGCCTTGCTTGGAACCGAAGCGTTTGCGGTGTGTGTGTGGTGTTTGCTTACGGCACTGTCACAGCATTAACCAGGAGGACTGTTTTGTCTTCCCTCCACAGCCTGGAAGTGTCTCCTCAGGTAGAAACCAGCTCAGATGCTCCTTCTCATTTTCCTCCCTGCTCCCCTGCCCCGTTTCTTCCTGCCGCTGTTGCCCATCTCGCTCGCATGCCGCGCGCTAACCTCTCTGCCGCTCTCGGAGACAGTCAGGCCGGATGCTTGTCCCCTACCAACCCATTCCTCAACTCCCTGCACAGCAATCCCTTCTTTGAGGACCTCCTCGCTGACCAGGTACTAAATTCTCCTTCACCTACTCACTTTTTCTCTAGTTTCCCGTCTGAGCCGCATGCTTCAACAGAGGTCGCTGGGAACTTTTATTCCTCTGAGGATTGCAGTCCCTCTGCCTCCCTAAGACATAAAGACCCAGAGAGGGAGTCTCCAGCCAAAAGCGTTGGTGTCCCCGTTCCAGAAACTACTCCCCCAGCACTAGGAGACCTTCCTCCTCCAGATGAGAAACCTGCCGTCCCTCCTCCCCTCTCGGAGTGGGATGATACCTTCGATGCCTTTGCGACCAGCAGGCTCAAACCAGAGCTGAAGAAGGAAAACTTCTTCTCTTCGGTGGCGGCGGAGGGCATGGCTTTCATCGACGATCCCGATGCGGCCAGCCCGACGGACAGATCAGCCGAGCCGGCTCGTGAGGAGAGGACGAAGGTGTTCGAAAAGCCCGATTCACCAACCAGCAGTGAAATGCCCACGACTCTACGATCTTGGTCAGATTTCTTTGGTTTAGACGTGGGGGCGAATTTGGTGAGCACCACCCAGGAAGCTACCGTGATAGAGGACGTGCCGAGCCCCGTGTCTGTGGGGTCGATGGGCAGGAGGAGGAAGAGCAGCACGCCTACGGTTTGGGCAGCCACCTTTGCAGCGGGAAATCCAGGGGAAAAAGAGACTTCGACACCACTGAGCACTGAAAATAGCGCTAGGGAGGAAGGGGACAGTAATGAGGAGGAGCCCTCTAGCACAGGGGCAAACGGGTGGATGACCATAGCCACCGAAACCGCCCCTGACCTGTCAGAGAGCGCCCAAAGCACGGCCGAGCGGGAGCGCGCAGGCCAGGAGGGCGCGTTCGGCTCGCAGCCGGCCTTCCTCGGCCAAGACGTCTTCGAAGCGAAGAGCGGACCCCGCGCTGCCGCTTGCGTGTTGCCCAGAAGCACCTTCGCCCCCGAGCTCTCCTCCGAAACCCTGCCAGGAGGCAACGTGGCGGCCGTGCCCCCGCGGGTGCTGGCGGAGCCCTGGGGTGCTAGCGGCGAGGAGGAAGCGTTCGACATACGGACCTCAGTCTACCGGCTCCAGGCCAGCATGCGGCTCGAGGCCGGCGAAAGCCGGGTGAAACTCAGCTCCGACGTTCGCGAGAGGCATGTCGTCATCTCTCCGTGGACGGGGACCCAAGAGAGGGAGGAGATGGCGGCCGGCTCGGCCGTGCCACCCCCCAAACCTCCGAGGTGGTTCGCAGCCGCGGGTGGAGGAAGGGACGGCGAGGAGGAGGACGCTTGTGACCCGCAGCCGAAGCAGCAAGGCAGTGAGGAGCGAGGGGAGGACGCGGAGGGCCCGAAAGCAGATGTGGAGCTGCTGGAGAGCCATCAGAGCGAACCTTCCGTCCTACCATCTCCCAGCCCACCCGCGCTGGGAGCGGGCATGGCTGAAGCTGGGAGCGAGTTCCCGGTCTCTGAGGATGCTGAATCTGGCCCTGCAGACTCAGCAGTTAATTTGGAGGCGAGACCCGTCGAGCTGGCAGAAGGGGACACCTCTTTGGGGGAAGACCGGTCAGAGATGAACGAGACGGATACGGTTGAGCAGTTTGAGACTTGCCCATCAAAGTTCTCCCTCGATGGATTAGGCCAGTTCGGTGTGAAGGAAAGCTGGAGCCAGCCGGGTTTATCTCCTCTGGTGGGGGCTGCGGATGGTGCCGAGTGGGAGATGGTCTCCAAACAGGAGCTCAGTATATCAGGGCTAAACCCACCTTCTAAGCTAGACCCAGGCCAGCCAGAAACCTTCTGGATGGCTCTGGAAGAGGAAGAGGCAGTTGATCACCCTGCAGATCTCAGCCCAGCGACACAACCCCAAAGGTTAGAGCGAGGGGAGAGTCCACCCCAGCCGAAGCCGGTGTGGGGTGACGGTGAGAGGTGGCACGGGCTGGTGGCCATCCCCGCCAGGCGAGTGGGAGCCCAGCCCGAGCCTTGCAACCCAGTGGCCACAGCTGGCCTTCCCCGGGAGGCAGAGCAGGGCAGAGCCCCGTCCAGCGAGCCCGAGGGGCCGCGGAGCTGGTGCTCGGCAGCCGGCAGGATAGACTTCAAGAAGGCCGATTTCTGGAAGCCAGATAGGGCTGAGGAGAGGAGAGAGCAGGACGCTCCAGCCCCGCGAAATCCCTTCGCTCTGGCGCTCAGCCCAATCGCCCCGAGCAATCCCTTTGTGCAGAAGCCACCAGACCCCCTCCCCGTCCAAGCTGTGCTGCCTGAAAAGCTTGATCAGGGAGGCTTCAGCTTCGCCAGCCTCCGCGAGGAAGCCCCCGGGCAAGGCTTCCGACCCACTAACCTCCTTGGGGAGCCTCCTTTCCTGCATGACAACCAGCCCTTGGCCTTCTCCACCCCTTTCCTTGTGGCTGCGACTAACCCTAACCAGTTTGATTTCCCTTCCCCTGTCGCATGCCCCGCCAGCAGCGGGGTCCCCGCCGCCACCAGCCGCGCAGCTGCCCAGCCCTGCCCTTTGCCGCAGTCCGGCGACACGCAAGCTTCAGCGCTCGTGGTTTTGCCCAGGGAGACACAGCCAGCTGAGAAGCCCTTTTTCCAGCAGACGACCAGGTGAGCACTCTGGGGAAGGCGAAGGGTGTGTGATTTGGTATAGGTGAACCCTGTCTCCCTTCTGCTTGTAGAAGGGGCTCTGTGTCAGCGGCTCACGGTTGCGTCGGCTCCAAGGAGGCCGCTCCACGTGTTGCTGCGGGTCCTTTCTCCCTCACCTTCTCCTGGTCCCAGAGAGTCCAGCCTGGACAGCTTGAAGCCTTGTCTCTCTCGGATCACAGTGGGGAATGGCCACTGGTGTCCTGTGTTTTTTCCTCTCAACCAGGGCAAAGGGTTTTGACGCATCCAAGACCTGCCCCAGCTGAAAATTCAGCGGTGGCAGAACCACATCCACCTTTCATTTGGTGCTGATTTTGGCTGCATCATCTTCCCCGTGCTTGCAAAAGAGGTTCCTTTTCCATGCCTGCTAGGAGAGCTTCCAGCCTTTAATACCCTCATGAGTTCCTTCATGGCATGTGCACAGCTACTGCCCCTTCCCCTTTTCATTAATTCAGCTTTGGTTCCTTTCCTTTTTCAACGACGGTCAGGTACTAAAAAAACTTCTCTCCATAGCCAAGAAAAAAAAGAAAGTAGTTTCACCATGGTGGTGGCAAAACGCTGCCCTCCTCTCCCTCCTGCCGAGATGCCCGTTGGTTATGAAGCAAGTGAGACTTGAGGAGAACTGGAATGGGAAAGGGGGTTGTCCTGTGGTGGTCTATCAGAGGAAGGAAGGGGCCGTTCCTCCCTGTAGAAACGCTGTGAAGCCAAGGTGCTGAGTTTAGGGCACCGGGTGTTGCTCTATGTCCTTCAGTTCATCTGGTTTTTCTGGTGCACCTTCCCCTGGTCTGCCTGGGCAGGAGAAGAGTCTCGGGCTTTGCCTGCTCACAGACAAGGATCAAGCTCTTACAGCTTACATGGGGACCTGGGTCTTCTAGCAGAGATTAATTTCATCAGCCTCACTTCTGCGGCAGATGGAGCTTCCTGAGGGCACTGAAATGATAAAATCCTCTCTGGCCCAAGAATAATATCGGTCATGGCTCTGGGGAGAGAGAGGCTGGGAGGATGGGGACAGCAGAACGTGGCTGAGCTCCAGCCCTTCTGTGTGGGGATCCTCCTTGGCCTGAGCATGGGTTTGCTATGCAGAGTGACCTCGGGAGCAAAAACCAGCAAGAGCTGGGTCTGTTAGCTGGGTGGGTCTTTTCCTTATCAAGGCCAGATCCTCAAATCGTTCTTATCTGGGTTATTCATCCTCCAACCAATCATCTTGTCCAAATTGTTCAGATAGAGGGCAAGGAGAAACCTCCTGATTTTTGGTGATGTTTGCTACGTTCCATGGAAAGAGAAGTGTCCTGCAACCCCAAAGAGTAATATTAGGTGATGAGAGTAGACCTAGGACCTTCTGTGTCAATAGTACCTGCTCACAGTCATCTTCTGGCCTGACTGTGCCTCCATCCGAGGCCTCGTTGCCTCATGGAGGACAGCGGGCTTGGACCTAAGAGCTGGTTGTCACCTCAGTGACACATCTGAGAAGTCAGTGAACATCCCTGCTCTGGTTTCTCTGCCTGTAAGACGCAGATGTTATGGATACTTGCTGCTGTGATTGAAGAACCTCTAAAGAGTTACTGAGGTCTCTGTGGAAGGCTCTGAGCTTCCACACTACTTTATAAAGCTGGGGAGATGTGACTAATTGTTGTGGGGGGAAGAGAGGAAAGGTGGAAGGACCCTTTTCCAGGTCCCCACGGTGATGCTTGTCTCTCCTAGAATCATCTAGAGAAGAAAAAAGGTGGAAGGAAAAAGGAAAAACTTGAAACTTAGAAGAGGCTTTAAGGCTTGGCTGGGACAGAAGTGTCTTTCTCATCCATCAGGCAAAGGAGGAGCTGGTACCTGGTGTGGATTTCGGAGAGTCTGGTGTGCTGGGGTTGTGTGTCCTCCTCAAGAGAGGTGTGGGAACCCAGGTCCTCTTCCCAGGTAGCCAGAGTCATCTGGCTGGTCATCTTGATCAAGATGGCAAGTCAAGTGGTAGACCTGTATATCTGAGTGACCACCCACCTGGTCTGGCTGGGGCACTTCCTGGTCACAGCGAGCTGGGGGGTTGTGACCTCCTGGAAAAGCTTCTTGTTTGCCAGATTTGAAGAGGTGGATGGGGAATTGAGAGTCTGGAAGAGCACGTGGTGGGGTTGTGTCTGCAGGTCCTTCCCCTCTCTCCTGCAGCAAGGGAAGGCTCTGGCCACAAAACTGTGGCCACTGGGCTAAGGTGGGTGCTCGGAGCACCAGTTGCCACACTGAAGTGTACGAAGCTTCCCCTTTCTGCTCCTCGGGGAAGGGTGGGATGGTGCCTTCACTGCTGAGAAGGTGTCTCTGGTCACATCCCCCCCATGTCCAGGTGGGACCTAAAGGACAGCCCATGGCAGTGCTTTGGGGACTCCACTGCCTTGGAGGAGCTCAGCAGTTGCTCAGCTCCTTACCCATCGATGGGGTCACTCGGACGTGTGACTGTCGTGGCCTGGCAGGGCACGTGGAGGTGACGGGACTGGGGACATCACAGGTGCCAAGGTGATACTGGCACCCATAGCTTTGTGACTTCCCGACCTCAGGAGAGCAGCAGAATCATCCTCTTCTGAAAAACAGGTTAAATCACCCGCCAGTCTTTGTGATCTGAGCGTGTTCCTTGTGGAACCCTCCGAGCTTGAAGAGTGGCTTGGAGCTCAGAAGGTTGCTTGCCACTTCCACAGATAGACCTGGGAGAAGAGCTGCTGATCCCAAGTTCAAGTCATTCCCTTTCCTTCCATAGACCCTTTCTCCACGAAGGTCTGGCCCTCAGGAAGCAAATCAGTCTCTGGTGGGTAAGGTGCTGTTCCTGCAGGAACATCCAGCAGCTGACCCATCAGAGACTGGTTTCCTTGGATTTGTTGTCTTCTTCTCTGTGAGAAGCATTTTAATGGTCTTTTAAAACTCTTAATAAAGACTCAATTTCCCAGTTGCTGTAGGGAGATGCCCCCAGTTTTTAATGGTGCTCCACAATGACTTCGGGAGCGTTGATGAAAGCTGTGCTGTGACACAGCCAGGCTGGCTCAGAGAGAGGGACCTGGGCTGTGCCATTCTCACCCGGAGATGTTTCATCTCGAACATCTTCAGCTTCAGCAGAGACTTACAGCCACTTGGACATGCAGCACTGGATTAGTCTGTCTGTCGGTGCAAGCCACTCTCAGATTCAATTCCATTGACCAGTGGATGGAAACATGTCCAGCTTCTCAGCAGATCCATCAGGACTTTGCCGGAGTGTGTCCAAAGAAGAGCAATGGAGCTGGGGAAGGGGCTGGAGCACAAGGCTGGTGTGGTGTGGCTGAGGGGCCTGGGCTTGTTGAGCCTGGAGCAAAGGAGGCTGAGGGGAGACCTTCTGGAGCTCAACAGCTCCCTGACAGGAGGTTGAAGCCAAGGGGGTCTTCTCCCCATCCTTGGACGGCTCTGGCAAGGGGTGTTGATCCTTTGGCTAGTTGGAGCTGGTCAGTGGCTACCGTTGCTGTCCTCTCCTAGCGTACGGATGACAGGAGAAGTCATCGTGGTTGAAGAGGACTTCTAGACGTGCCTTTGCAGCGTAACACTTGGTACGTCCTGATCCCATGGCACGAGGACACCAGCCTTGAGAACTTGGGCCACCCTCCTGATGCCTTCTGTGACGGCACCTTCGTCCCAGCCTCTCCCATCATCTCTGACCTGGAGCAAGGTGGAAAACCACCCACTCTGCTTCTGACATGGAAACAGAGCACAGCTGAGTGGTTATGGCACAGGCTGGGATGGAGAGGGATCTAGAAGGCAGCATCAGGTCACTTCTCTTTCCATCACGCTGAAAAGCAAAAGTATGTAGTTTGAGCCCAGAAACCATCTTTTGGGTGAAGAGCGAGACCAGAATAAATGTAACTCCCCCAGAACTGACAGAGAAAGTGTGTTCAGACACCATCTCCTCACCCTCCCTTTTGGCCAGTGAAGGGGAGCAAATCCTGTGGTGTCTTCCAGGCAGGTGGAGCCCAGCTCTTGGGTTCTGGCAGTGCAGGAATCGGAGCATCCCTGAAACATCAGTAGGGACCCCAAACACTAATCTGGGGGCTCCTGGGCAGCAAAATGCCCCTTTGGGCAGTGGAAGAAGCAGCCTTGAATCACATCAGACCTGGGTTCAGATCCCCTGGCTGGACCCACGTCTGGCAGCCGGGAGTTTTGACCCACAGCATGCTGGGTGTGAGCAGCAGAGGTGTGGGCACAGGGATCTGGTCTGTATCTCAGCCAAGCACGTGTCCTGGGGCTCCTTATCTCATCTCTGGGTGGAAATTCTGCTGGAGAGCTCTGTGGGCTCTGCAGGATGCTGACAGTTCTCTGTCCTTGGAGCAGGCAAGCTTTGAGCAACACACATGCAGAGGATTTCACAGAGTGGTGGGGGTTGGAAGGGACCTCTGGAGATGCTCTGGTGCCACCCCCCCCCACTCCATCCAGCAGGGTCACCCAGAGCAGGGGGCCCAGCAGCGCAGTGTCCAGCC
>WTSP01025125.1:0-12337 GCA_025331215.1 Actenoides lindsayi | reverse complement strand
CCCGGTGGTCTTATGAAAAAGGTAAGAAACCAAAACAAACAACAGTGGACTGTCAAAATATCTCACACTTGTCATAGCAGAAAAGTTTGAAGGGAAGTTCACAAGCCCAGTGTACAATTCTGACAATTTTACTTTTTTTTAAATTAAATTACTGAAGTTGAGTATGTTGGCAAAGTATTACTGCTTCATAAAATGGATTTGCTTATAAAGATAACTTACTAATTAAGTCATTTGAAATGTCGAGGCCTTTAAAAATGCAGGAGGCTTTTTTTTCAACTTCAGTTGGATGGAGAATGTAAATGTGCACCACTAGCCAGACAAACCCCGTGTGGGAATTGCCTTCCACGGTGTGTTGCGAGTTGATGTGAGCCTTTTCTGCTCTCCCGTAGAGATACTGTGAATCTTTGTCACTGTACGACTCTGCTCCGGGCTCACCAAAGGGAAGTGTTCATGCACATTCCCATTGCCTTGAGAAGCATATAAAGATAGCTTGAACAAGACTGGGAAGTATATACTGCCCTAAATGCAGTTCAGAGTTGTTTGTGTCCTTGCTTGAACAACACAGACATCTAATTTAGCAATAGAGGTGATGTTTTGTTTCCTGTTGCACTGCTGCTTATGGTGTAGAGGGCAGGAGGTCAGATAAGGTGCAGCATGTAGCAGTTGCTTAAATGGAATGAATGTTAAAAATGTATCATCATACACAATTTTCCTGACCTGAATGCATTTTTGATAAATAAGCCCACAATTCTAGAAGATGCAAGTCCATAAATACATATCACTTGCTTGTTTGTGGATTTCTTGGGTCAGTAGTGGATTTCTACTATCCAGGCTTCTATCTGCATGTTGACAGGGATGGTAGCTTCTTAATCAATCTTTTTATTACCAAAGTGCTTTTTTTTTTTTTTTTTTTTCCCTTTTTTAATCAATTTTTTATCTTTGACCTTACAATCTTGTCTTTGCTTTGTGTCACGTAACACAATTCGGTGCGTGATGCCGGTTTTTTACTGTCGTGTTAAGAGCCTGAAACATGGCTGGACTGTGTGTAGCCAACCTTTGCTCCAAGTCAACCTTTGCTCATTTCAGAGCCCTGTTGAGGGCTTTCGCTGAGGCAGTTCCACAGTGTTCCAAAATAAATCCCTTATTTAAGCATCAGACATAACAGATGCAGAATTCCCATTGATAAATTCGCTCGCTGTGTTAGGGGTAAATATCCTAAGGCTAGCCAAGAATAACTCACCTGGGTACCTTCTGTGAAATAGCAGAGGTGCAGTTTCTTACTAAGAGAGACATCCCTGCTAATGGGGAAGGGAGAAGGGGTCAGACCCATCAATCTACCCAGCAGCCAATGGAATGTCTCCTCTCAACAAGATACTGTCAGAGTACCAGATTTATACTCATGTGTCATGTGTTGATAACGCTTCTAACAAAACTTGCTGTGGTGTTGATCAAAAGGAGGATGAGGCCAGTGTTTGAAACAGAGGTGCAGTTCCTAGATGTCACTTAGTTGTCAGGCCTCATCTAAGTGTTCCACTGTAAATCTCTAGGTCTGGCCTGTA
This sequence comes from Actenoides lindsayi, assembly GCA_025331215.1. Taxonomy (NCBI): domain Eukaryota; kingdom Metazoa; phylum Chordata; class Aves; order Coraciiformes; family Alcedinidae; genus Actenoides; species Actenoides lindsayi. Next base: position 10,778 of record WTSP01025125.1, on the reverse strand, counting down.
TTTGGGCGAGACGAGCAAGTTCCTCAGCTCCTGCCCTTGCCTGAGCCCAGTACAAGATAAGCACATTGCTTAACTTGCCATTCGTACTCAAGCCCAGACTCAGCTGTGCTGTTCTGGCTCACAGTCACTCTGTGTTTCAACACAGCAAGCCTGACAATTTTCCATGCTCATTTTGTTTTCAAATGGCTTCACGTTGTGGTGTGTAGCCTCCTGCATCTCCTTGCCTTCCCCAGTTTCTATCTGCATATGTTTCCTGTTGCAGCCACGGGACTTCAAAGCATGTCACTTTGTATGAACATCCTCATTCTCTGTATTCTTGATTATCAGTCCTAAGCAGTACATCACTTTTTGTTAAAGCATTAACATAGAACCAGACGTTAACCTATATGGTATTCTTATTCAAGCCTTCTGTGAAGCAACTTCTCCTGCAGCTGGTGATCCAAAGACCTAAGCCCAGGATGTTTCCAACATCACCTATTGCAAGAAACACGGCTGACAAAGCAGCAGCAAATCTCTGCCACTGAATTACTGCTGCTATGAGAGTGTCTTCATGCAGTGACATTGCAGTAGGCTGTGACCGTGAGTGGGGACACCATGCAGTGAAGGACAGTCCGTGACTGAGAATCAGACAGGAGCTCTAGTTCCTTTCACTGGTCAGATACTGAAATTAAGAAATACAGGCTATAGCTGAAAATTAAAAGAAGCACTTGGATTAGCAAGTTTTATAGTTGTTGGTAGGAAATCATGACCTTTTCTTTTTTCTTCTCTGACCCCAGCATACCCAACATCTCTGATAAGTTTCAGGCAGCGGAAGCCACTCTTTAGAGAGATCGGACGCACAGTTATGGATGTACTTGTTGTGAGTAAATGTTTTATTCTCTTTCTTTCCTCTTGCATTTAGGATTATGTAAAATATACTAAAAACTCTGATCCTTGAAAGAAGAGTTAGTTTTGGTAAAGATAAAAGGCTAGTATTTTTGGGCTTCACACCTGACCTAAAACTTTCTTACCCATGATCACGATTGAGTTAGGAAAGCTGTATCTTTCACATTATATCGTTAGGCATTAGTTCTGGTAGTGAGAAATGGCTTTAAAGGAACGAGGAAAGTGTTGACATTCACACTGAAGCTGGTAGTAGTCACTGTGCAGATGCATTTTTCTCTTACAAGCACTGGGGTGCTACAGGAATTCTAGTCCTAAGTCTGACATTTTTTTTTAAAGGTAAAGAAAAACTTGACAAGCAGATGATGTGGTCTGGCTGTAATAGTAATTGCTTCATTGTACACACTTGACCATACCACAAATGACCAGTCTGGCTGTTGTATGTGAGGAAGTTTCTGGCAAAATCGTTAGAATAATTCTGGAATCTGTGCTATTCCCCGAAGAAGTTTTTTGTCTGTTACCCAAATAATTTGATTGAAACTTTCCAGTAAGCCATGGGCAGGGACACCTCCCACTAGACCAGGTTGCTCAAGGCCCCATCCAACCTGGACTTGAACACATCCAGTGATGGAGTATTCACAACATCCCTGGGCAACCTGTACTGGTGTCTCACCACCCTCAGAGGGAAGAACTTCTTCCTATTTGTATTCTAAATCTACCCTCTCAGTTTGAAGCCATTTGAACCTTTTTCTTGTAATAACTTACATAGAACTTAGCTGTAATGCTACAATGAAAAGCACTGTAAGGCTATAGGAAGAATTGTATGTATTGTTTAGGTGGTCACTAAATCCTCTACTAAGAGTCTAGAGACCATTACAGCTGAGATGAAACTGTGGTCTTTGGCCCCCCTCTTTCCTTTTTGCCACTGCTGATGTCAGTGTCATTACATCAGGAATCAGTCAGAGGAGTTGCACCACTTGAAAAAATAAGTATGTGTTCTCTTAATGGAAGAATCTTGGATTTTAATTCCATGAGTCAGCTTCCTGCCTGATCAGTGAAGTGCCAGTACCAATGTGGAATTGCATCCTTAGACTGAGGAATCCTTATCATTGTGCTGACGATGAAGGGGGCTTCCTTCTATGGAGCTTATTTTCAATTGAATTAGAATTATTCTGATTTTCCTTCGCAGCTGTGTTTGTAATGTCAGCTTGAAGCAGGCAGTGGGAATTTGTGCTCATTGGCAGGACTGTACCTTTGATGCAGTAGGAGTTTTTAATAATTGTAAGATGACTGCAAAATATTCTCTTGATGTTATATTTTTAACTACTTGTGGTGCAAATTCTCAAGTAAAGGTAATATGAAATTTAGTACCACACAAGTGAACTGAGGGTAGTGGTAAATGATGAGGCAGAGTATAACCTTAATATTGCTGAAACAATGCAAGTTCAGCTGAAACTTGTAATGCAGTGAGATGTGTTCATAACTACCCTTCTTGCTACAGCTGTGCTGACTGAGGAAAATACTGATTACCTGTCTCAGCTGGTGACAAGAACCCTTACTAACATTTTATTTTCAACTCAGCTAGTAAAGGCAAATTAGCTATAAAATAACTTAATGTTGTTCTTTGGGAATAAAACAAAACAGGGAAATTTTTCAGAAGTGGCTGAGATGATAGATGGCAGTTTCTGTCAGAGAATGGTGTAAGAAACAGTGCAGTATTGATGTAATTATTGATGTAAGTAAGATGTAATTCAACAAGTTAGAGCTGTAGGGGACAGGCTGTGAGCCTGGAAACAAACTGTTCTGGATGATGGCTTCTGTGCTTTCTGTCTGAGAGGAGGAGGGTGTTGCAGTATCTTGTTACCTAAAACACTAAGATCCTAGTGTGCGTAAAGTAGCCATAGTTTAAATAACCCACTGGTAAATAGAGCTGCTTTGTCAATGCTATAAATGTGTTAATATATTCATTAAGGTACCTTTCACATACATTACAGTAGGAAAAAAAGTGATCACTAAGTCTTTAGCCACCCTTAATGTCATTACTCTCTAGAGATATAACTAAAGTACTTTTATCTAGTTGATATTTGTTACAAAAAGTAAGAAACTCATACTTAATTCTCTGCTAACATAAAAACTTTGTCTATTATAGGACTTTAGGGATTATCAGTATAGTTTGCATCCTATAGACAACCTGCTTGTTCATGTGGAAATGGGTAGAATCTGTATTAAAATACCCCTGAGGAAGTATGATGAGGTGAGTTGAACCATCTTGATTAGCTTTCTAATCCAAACTGATTTAGTCTTTATATTTCATAAAATACCAGTCACATCTTTAACATGAGCTCTTAAAAAAAAACAACAAAAAAGCCCCACAAAACAACAAAACACACACACAAAAACAAACAAAAAACCCCCAATGAAATCAAACCATAGTGGCTCATAGAGCCTGTAATGTTTTTAATCTGTTTCCAGGCGGTTCTGCAAGCAAATTCTTGACTTGATAGCAGCTGTCTAGGTTACTTTGCTATTTGCTATGCAGTAGACTCTTGGAACCTCAAGCTGTTATAAGCATGTGATGGGGGAACGTGGAGGGCATCAAATTACCTGAGCTTGCATCTCCTCCTTCCTGCCTGTGTTGGAAGGGGGATAATCACGTGTGAAAGGTTAAGCTTTAGGATAACTGTTAAATGCTGGAAAAACATCAGTTTCTTAAATCTTATAGCACGTATTTTCAAGGATTATCTCTTACACATTTCCTGATGATGGTGTTTTGCTTAAAACTCGGGGGCATGGGGGAAGGAGGAAATGGGGGAAATTCTTGCCAGTGTAGTTTTTATTACATATTGTTTACTTCAGGTTTAACCAAAAAAGTCCTCTGAATAGTAAACTTCATGAGACTTAATGCATATTTTAGCCTTAAGACCAACAAACTCCCTACTCCTGATATTTTGCATTGTCCAGCAGTACTTTGACTGAGACTGGGTGTCAAGTAGAAGGTGCCAGTCTCTTTGCAGTGGTGTCCTGTGATAGGTTGAGGGACAGTGGTCACAAACTGGAACACAGCAAGTTCTACTTCAGCATCAGGAAAAACTTTCCTGTGAGGGTGACAGAGCCTTTGCACGGGCTGCCCAGAGAGGTTGCGGAGTCTCCTTCTCTAGAGACTTTCAAAACCCACCTGGATCTGTTCCTGTGTGGCCTGCCCTGGACTCGATCTCCAGAGGTCCCTTCCAGACTCTGCCATTTTTTGACTTACTCATCCCTCTCAACTGAAGTAGCATTTTTGATCATGCTTAGTGTTCCTCCAGCTAGTCATGGCAAGCTACATAGTTCAAACTCTCTGGAATTAGTTAACTGTTTTGAGAGATGAATTTTCGTCATGTCTTGTATTTAAAATGAATGCTGCAAAGTGAGATTTGTCAGTTTAATGACAAATTTTGTATTGACAGGTAATGAAGTTGATAGATTTTTCTGATGAACATGTAATTAGTATTGGAGCAAGTTTTAATACTGAAGCAGATTCTCATTTAGTGTGTGTGCAGAGTGAGGATGGAGTCTATCACACACAAGCAATCAGTGCTACTGGACATCCTAGGAAAGGTAAGCTGTCTAGTTTGGCTTGTGAAGAAAAATTACCTTTCTGAAGCAGAAACGCAAGTTCATTTCAGGCTGCCAGTAGAATACATATTAAAAGTCAGTTGTTGAGATGAAGTTCAGCATTTGAACAACAAAGTAATTGAAAGGCAAAATAAAGTTGTTGGTTTCTGTCAACACTTAGCTACCTTTCACAAATGTTATATTAAATGGAGGGTAATGCTTTTTTTTCCTCTTTGTTTCCAGGACGTTAATATAGCTGACATTTTCAGACAATCAGATTCTTCACCTATTTCAAAATCTAAATGTAGTATTACTCTGAGTTAGGCAATATATTTGCAGTACATTTACATATGTAAACAAACAGTCTGGGTAACAGTGAGTTACAACACATAGCAAACTGATATAACCAGCTGTGCAGAGAAGAGTTGTGGAGGTACTTTCTATGTTCTGAAAGTAATGCAGCTGTGCAGCATGGCCATGCATCTGGGCTCATGAGACATGCTTTTCAACAAGACCCATTTGTCAGGGGGAAGGAATCACAGACTGATAGGGCTGTACTCTTACCATCGCCAGTGCCAACCTGAAATGTTGTTCTGTGCATCATTAACCTACTTAGAATATTCTTGTTTGAAGCACTCTGTGTAACTAACAAATTTATGCAAAGGTTTGTAGAGTGGAAGTGCACTTGCATCATCTTTTCTTTTGGTTGCTTTTAGTAGAACTGAAAACTATGTAAACTTCAGGAGTATCTTCTATAAATAAATCAGATTTTAAACTTGAGTGGTGTATCTGTTTCAGAGGAAGACAAACAAAACCTACTACAAACAAAAATCCCAAAATAATAATAATACAATTTTTAAAAATCCCCAACACAGCTCCCCCCTGTTTCTTCAATCATCTCTTCCCTTTGCATAGGGAGCTTTTTTGTCTTGCCGCTGTTGGCTTGCCACCATCACCTTAAAGGGATACTGTATGTACTCACAAAATACGTTAACAAAGCTGGTCTTTTTTTGCCAAGGTCCAACTGGAAAAAATTCTTCCCTTTTTACAGAGTTACGTTTCATATCATCCTTCCAGTAAGGGGTTTCTATTAGTGCTTTCAGTACAGTAGTTCCTTTTTTTGCCTGCCTTTTTAAACAGAAATTCAAGTAAAATGTTAGCGATGACAGATTTGAGTAACATGAAGTGGTACTCACTTTCGTTTCTACTTTTTCTAGTGACAGGTACAAGTTTCGTGGTGTTCAATGCAGCACTAAAGGTATCTTCAGGATGTGTAGCTAAACCCAGTGTAATTGAAGGTAAGAATTCTGTCCTATGTGGTTGTTTCTTAAGAGAACTTACAAATAAATAAGTAAATAGTAGTTCTTGTGCAAAATCTCTATTCCTCATTAAGCTTAACTTTTTCAGAATTTTTAACTTTGTAGAAAACCTACTGCAGACAAACATGGCATAGAAAAACACATGGTAGTTCACCTGCTTGCTTTAAAACACACCGAGTTTTAACTCTTCTTGCTGTAGTTAGTGCAACTCTTTCCTTTACGGCTGCCTGTATCTGGAAATATTTTCACTGCCATATTGATGAAATACATTAATTGACACATAAATGCAAAAGCGTCGTCAGATTAGTCTTAAGATTTATCTTTTAGTCTTAGTTCTGTTGACAAGAAAGGTTTTCATTACTTCCTCTTTCATGTAACATACAAGGCTGCAGTTGGGGGATGGAGTCTATTTGATCTGCATTTATTAACGAGCTGTTGGAGAAGATTGATCCTAATAGAATTTATGTGAAGATTCTACTAAAAAGTTCTGCTAGTCCTTCTGTAGCTAAGCTGGAATTTTAATGGATTTTCTTCTAGATGGACTAATTGTACAAATAACAGAAGACAAAATGAGAAGCCTACGTCAAGCGTTAAGACACAAGAGGAACTTTAAAATACCCTGTGGCAGAGTGGCTGCAGGAAACATAAGAGAATACATAGATATTTGCTGGGTAGAGGATGAAGATGAAACAAACAAAAGGTAAATGTATTACCAAAACAAGACATCTTTTGAGAATTTTTATTCCCAATTTTCAAAAGCCCACCTTCAATTTCTTGAAATTCATATAAGGTATTTTTATGGAAAAATTGTACTTGCCACTAAAACTTGAAAGGGGTACAACAGTAACCTACCTGCAATCCTCTAAATGTCACAAACAGAAATTTTTTTTTTCCTGTAATTCATCAAAATTAATACAGTTTTTTTCTGGGAAGTTGTCAGGAAAAGTGTGTGAACCCCCAGTTTCCTTGAAAAGTCCTCTGTGAAACAGGTAATTGATTTGTGTCAGGACGCAATTAATCCCTTTAAGCTTCCTTGTTGGTCGAGGAGGAGAGGCTTTGAAGTGCATAGAACTGCCCTTGGCCACTCACTGCTTGGAATGACAGCATTCCAAAAAGCAAAATGAGATGCAAGACATCTTTATTTTGATGTGCTGTAAATGTTTACTTATGTAGCTTCCAAGTTTAATTATACATCAGTAGCTCAAAACGTGTGTCATCTTAAGTTGTCTCTCAGGCCACAGGTTTAACTTGATATGCCTTTTTCTCTGGCTTCTCTGACCAATTAGAACAAACAGTGGCTTTACCTAAGGTGGCTTATATCTTCTTAAACCTTTAAGATTAGGTTTTCATTGAGTAAGTGGGGTTCCCCCCCCCCCCATTTAGAATATTTCTTTTTGTAGCATCTGTATTTTTGTGATGCGGGTCCTGTATTACATTTAGCTGTAAAGCTGTTTAAGTAGACTTTAAGGGCAGCTAAACATAATTCCATACAAAATATTCAATCTAAATCATTTTGGTTTATTCATTAACCATACTTTTATCTTCCACAGAATTTTAAGCTCAGCTGATGGAAAATCAATGGCAGGAACTCGGAGGGAAAAAATACGACTAGGCAGAAGCTTCGAAAGAAGGGGGAAAATTCTGAAGTGTACCGAAGTTAGTAAATTCTATTGTTCTTGAGCCTTCTTGCTACTTATTAGAACACTTAAGTGGTAAAGTGATGATAGTAAGTGATACAACTACAAAACCAAACTTCTTTGATGTATAGCCATACTGATAGGCAGAATGTTCTCCATAGCTCTTTGACAGGTTGACATACTTTTCGTTTTTCTCCTCTCAAAAAAGATGAAGTCTGTTAGCATTGATAACTCTCTGTAGTCCAGATACTCCCATGGTCATGTAAGTACTTTGAATATATGAACTACTAGAATACTCCTGCCCAGCAAGCAACATAGCTTGCTCTGTTCTGCATTATGTAAACACTGAAATGACTGTCTTCCTTACTTCGTAATATAACCAGGCTGCTGACTGTCCTTATCCTTTCTGTAATTTCAGGTATACTATTTTGAAAATGATGGTGAACTACCCAGTCCTGTTGCTTACCAGTTTGCTAAAGAGATTGCTGTTGCCTGCAGTACTGCCCTTTGCCCACATGTTAGAAACTTGAAAAATAACGGGATGAATAAAATAGGCCTGAGAGTTTCTGTTGACTCAGATACGGTAATATTTCAACTTTTATTGCAGACATGCTATTTCAACTGAAATCTCGTTCTTGGAAACACCTTGGATCTCTTTCTGAATGTTTTTAGTTTTTTACCCTACCCCAGATCCAGACTGAGAATGGTATTTCATGAAGAAGCTGTCTTAATGACTACTTTTTCTTGAAAGGAATAGTCCTATTTCCATTTTCTGCCCAAATTCCCTAATAGCTGCTTGCAGTAAGCTGTCAAGCCCATCCCTAGTTCTTATTCTCTCTGGCACTCATCTGCCTCCAAGGTGAGTCAATTTAGAGAATCACAGAACTCATTTTCCGATGCTTTTCTCAGAAGTACGTAGTTTTCTGCTGGTTGTGCGCTGACATGTAGTTCAGTAAGGGACGCTTGCACCAAAATCTGTGCAGCAGAAAAGGACAGCTCTGCCCATCTGAGGGCATCACACAAGGCACGTGATGCCCCTCAAAAGATTGCAAAATTGCCCAACAGTTCTGTTCCTTGCCTCTGAAGGTGTTCTGTTTTACACTTCTTTATCTTTTTTGAGGGAAGCTGGAAGTAGAGTCCCAAAAATATTGTTTTCAGTAGAATATTTTGCAATTAACAACTGTGATTCTAAGATACAATCCCATCATTCTTGGACATCAGACTGAAACAGTCTGTGACACAGAGGATGTGAGGCCCTGTAAACCCAGGGGGAATGTTGCATGCTTCTCAGTGGCAGGCCTTGATGGGTCATGATTGACCTCAAAACGCATCCAGTTGCTAGTGTTTGATTGTTACTTTGTCACTTCATGCTAGCTGAAATAATTTTTTACTGAGGTACTACAGTTTTGAATTGTCTTATTAATATGGGAAGTGTTAATATCTGCATTAATATGTTTTCCTTCTAGCTTGAGTACACAGCTGGATCTGCAGGTGTTTCTTTTCCACAGAAATACCTGAATGAGTTGGACGGTATTTTGATTCCTGTGATTCAAGGTGGAATGTCATCTCCTAGAAAGCAACCACTGAAAATTGAATTAGTATTTTTCATTATGGAACGGCTGTTTTGATGAGGCTGATTACAGGCAATATATTGATTTGCTAGATCTGAACACCAAAGTTTTATAATGCTACAAACACTAAAAATGTTAAAGTTTCTAAACCTATTGTGTCGATAGATTACCAGACAGTTTTTTAAAACCCTCAAGTCCTCTCTGGTTACTTCACCCGAAAAGAATTGTAGTTTGCAATGTTCCCTGTAGTTCTGAAAGTTTCCACTTGATGCAGGTGCAAAACAGAGCAGGCTGTGTTACCTCTTCACAAAGTCGTAGCAGTTACTGTATGTAGTGTAACTTTAAGCCATACTATCTTGCCTCTTAACCTCTGATGAATCTGTGTCACTAAAAATTGCAGTGATTAGATCCAGTCTCTGCAGCACATGCTTTCCATCTGCAGATGAGCAAAAAAAAAAAACCTAAGTAAAAGCTAGCACAGAAGTGTTTCTCTGCAATTAAGAATTTCAGATACAGGATCTTCTATAGCTGACTGCAGACTTCATATGCCAGTCCAAAATAGGAGACAGTTGTGACACCTGTTTATGGTCAGCATGAGGAAGAATTTTGCAGGTGTGTTTATGAAGACTCTGTGGTTGAAGTCCTTAATGTGAGGATGCTGTGCTGGTGCTTCAGAAACGTATGCTCTGAATCACTGTTTTTTTAATAACTGATTTGTCTCTTGTATTTATAAGGGTTCATCTAACTTAACTGGATGCTATTTTTGTAACTGCTGTTAGATTTTTTTTCCTTCATTTCATGTTGAAAGTCCTGATACAATTTGACCTTTCAAGGATCAGTAAAAAAACAGATTACCCTTGACATAGTCTGCATTCAGCAATAAGTCGGACAAGAATTCTGCAATATCTTTTCTGCTCCTGCCTCTCAGTAGCCGCCTTTACTTTCAGGGAGATTTAAGTGTGAATTTTCAGTAACAGATTGAATTTTAGTGTAACAGAGGTTCTTGTATAGTGTGTATTTTCGATATTGGGTCGCTGAGATCTATTTATGTACTCTTGAAGCATGTGATTTGTACTGAGGTCCAGCGAAACAATTTGGATTTGGTAACTGTCACACAACTGTTGTCAAGAACAAAACCAAAACGCTAAATATATACAAGATGTATATTATTTTCAGTAAAAATACTGGTACAGTTTTATAATGAGATTATCAAAACTTTGATGCCTTCTTATGCTAATTGCTAATAGGGGATATTTTGTGCTTTTTTTATCAAAAAAGATTTGTAATTTAACCTAATCTGCTCTGTTGTTACCTATGCTTCAAAATACTGATTGAGGAACGGTTCAGACTTACCAGTGTTACCCTGGAGGAAACTGAGGCTGCATTTGAGCTAATTAATACAACTTCAGATGAGCTGCAGTACTGGGGAAGAGCTGAATGAAGCCCACACAACCCGCAAAAGAAACAGAACATGTCCTTGCTTGAAAAGAAAATGTCACGGAAGAGGCAAAGCAAAACCAGTGGATGATGGAACAGTAGAAAAGGACTGTGGCCGGGTGGGAGGTGGTGGTTGTCCCCGGTACGCCGGTGCCGCGCGGGTAGCCAGAGTTGCCCATCTGTGTTCGCAGGGCTAGCCGAAGGAAAGGTGGCTGGCTCCTGCCACCTACTTTGTACTACTAAAGTAATGCTTAATGAAGTTAACTAAGTGCTTGGTATATGGCGTCTTCTTCTTTACGAACGACAACCTTTTTGCTGGGTGTGCCCTGTCTTGGAAG
>WTSP01025124.1:0-49199 GCA_025331215.1 Actenoides lindsayi | reverse complement strand
AAGGAACAAGGCAGCGTATAAAGCTGCAAAGCTCAGCTACAGACGTACTTGCCGCTTCCTTCTCCCCACAAAGTATTTACGACTTGCAGCATTCACCCATTAAGCTGCTCCTGCACGGTCCCCGATGTGTCTTGCTGCAAACATTCAAAGATGTTTTTCCTTAATTCCCGATCTTCTCTGCTTCTTCTGGAAAATGAGCCATGACACACGAGCCATTCGCAACGCATCGCAACTATGACATCGGTTGTATTTCCATGGCAACTCTCCCCCCGCTCTCCTCAACTTATAGATACGCGTTCCCGGCAGAGTTCGGTTGCAGACGCAGATCATTATATTTAATCTGAACAAGTGTGTACCTGAGTTGACTTTATTTCACAAAACTGCATAAGAAATTAAATTTCTCTCCCTATTTCCTTCTCTCATGTCCCAGTGTCATTACTTGCAGTGCTGTGCCATTACTTGTTGGCATTTTGCATCAGTACATAATGATCCAATATCAGATAATGTTAAGATGCAAAAACCACTCAAAACACCAGACAGCAATTTTCTGCTCAGTTTCCCAATTTAACCTGAATTGATGCTACGTTGTAAGTTTGGACGAGGTTCAGGGACTACTCTAATTATAATAGCATCTTGGGCAGCAGCAGTCACTTGCATCCTGCCTTTTTGATACCGGTCTTGGTAGTGCAATTAAGAGGCAAAAGAAAGAACCTTCTTTCCAAGATTTGTCCTAATGAATAGGAAGAGGGCCCAATGTTAAACCTCTTCCTTTGATCAGGGTGGTGCATCCAGCCCAACGTAGCCCTCAACTCCAATGAAATTCATTATGTTTTATAAACATCCACTTCAAATGTACGTGTTTAACTTCTGCTTCCAAAAATAAAGCAGTGGGATGACAAGGCACATCTGGCAGGACTCTACATTTGCTGCCTCTCTGTAACTCCTGCAGAGAAGTTTATTCAGTCTGCAAGCTTAAAAGTGTTTTTCCCCCTTCCTAACCACTAGCAGAGCAAATCTTCCCTCTCCGAGTCAACTCTGATCTTTTCTATTCCAGAGGCCACCAACGAGAGACACTAAATAGGTCACACGCGACGGCAGCAACCCAGCCTGAGCTGGAGATAACACAAGGCAACGTTAAAGGACACAGACAGAACCAAAGGAAGTTCTTCCTGCTGTCAGACCAAAGAACTGGATGGAAGATGTGCTGACCCCATGCAGAGGCTGGGAGTGCAGGCAAGAGGGACCCTGCCCCATGTGTAGGAGATGGCAGCAGATCCTGAGCCCATAGGGACCGATGGAGGGGCTGCTCTGTAGAGGAATCATTCTTCCACGTACATCACGGAGAGCTCCACCTGATGAGGAGCTGTGGTTAGCTAGCAAAATACCTTCTTCACTCCCCATTAGCTTTTTTTCTTCTAAAACTGTGCATTTAGTTTAGTGCCATAGCAAAAAAACATATCCCAGTGTGCTGAGCCTGCATGCAACCCTGCAGCGTATATTGGGCTGGATTTGAACCCAAGGCATCGACGTGAACAACTCATGTGGTGTGTGAAAAAAAAGACACTAGGTAGAAATTTCCTAAAGAAAAACTTGGAAGTATTCTTCTCTGACAGAAAGCCACTGGCAAGAGCTGCCTTATGTGCAGCTTCCTGGCCAAATGAAAGAAGATAGCGGACGGGGGGTGGCACATGGAAAGCCAGCATCATTGTTCAAAACAGGATGATTTAATGTTTTATGTTGCCTTCATTTGAACTTAGCTGGTGGTGATTTCTGCACCCCTAGTAACTCCTTTTATATGGTGCCTGTGGAGAGTAGTTTCTGTGGTTTTAACCAAGTCTATAAAAGATAACAGAAAATACACCCACCGCGTTCCGTTACAACTACCCCAACTTGGAGAAACCAAGCCTACACAAGACTAAGCCAGGATGAGACAAAGATGAAATAAAAGTAGGATTTGCTAGTCTAAGATAAGTAATTTCTTTGATGCTATTAAAGATAGCATCTTACATCTTTCCTTGGAAACAGTTCTCCACGTTCACAGAAAACGCCAATGACAGATGAAAAAATCCATTTGGAAAACACCTAAGTTTAAACTGATATATTGAAACAAAAGCCACAAACCTGTTTTGTCTCACACCATGTGCTGAAGTGAAACACGACATGGCTTACACCATATTACCTGCATAAGCACGATGTTGGGCTACGGTTGTTTATCAGATATAAGGCCATCTGAGCATCTGAATCATAAACATCCTCATCACAAGCACAGTCAAGAGCCAAACCCCAACTGGCACAAGGGACTACATCTAGATTTTTCAGTAGCTACCTCCCACCACACACATTTATTACCACGCACCCCATATTACCAATTACTGGGAACAGTAAAGAAAGAACAAAAAAGGAGATAAATCTTTTTTTTTTTTTTTTCTCTTTCAAAAGATGAGAAGAAAAGCGAACAATTTCACTGTTTGTTTTTTCGGTACTGGATGTAATGAGGTTATGATTGATTTCTCCTCCCCCCCACCCCCTCCCTGGGAAGGGGGGAAATACAACCAAAGGACAACATGATTCCAGAGCAAACATGTTGAGTATCTTGTTGTTCAGGATATTCAAGCAGGACATCAAAAAGAGAAAGCAGCAGCTGAATCCAGAACATGCCTGTGCATCAGAGTTACTGCATTTTGCTTCCAACCCCTTCTCACGTTTGATAAATTATACAGATTAAAAGAGCTCTGCCCAAAGGGCCTGGAAGCACATCCCAAAATACTGAACACTGAACTGGGACTACTACACAAGCCTTAGTTTCCCATTTTTCAGGTCACTGCTCTGAACCGAACCAGGCTGCATCTTGCTGCCAGTTAAAAGGTTTCCTACAGTTCACAAAAACCAAATCCAAAAGCCCAATGCAAGTTGGGCTGCAACTGGTACAGCACCACAAAGTTTCATTGTTGAAAAATGGCAAAAAAGGAGGAATCCAACCCAATGCTTTCCCACCTGCACTCCAGAGGAGCCCTCTCAGATACTGCTACTTACCAACACCTTTCTGGGACACCAAACTGGGCTTCCAACTTCAACTCCCTTTTTGTTTTATCTCCGCAGTTTATCTTTAATAAATCATTTTCCTTTAAAAAAAGCTGCTCTGGTTGGGTATTCACTCATGCACAGTAAGTTAAAATGTGTTATAAATGTGCCCTGTTGGCCACAGCGCTTGTGGAATATGCCCCCCTGAACACACCCTTGGGAAGCATTTGCACACGTTTGATCTGAGTTTGGCTGAGCAGTGTTAGAAACAGATGAAAAGTTTTTAACATCTTGTTTGGGTTTTTTTTGTGAAGTTTTTCACACGCGGAAAAAAACCAAAAACTTTTTGCGTATGAAAAACTTCATCAAAATGGACATTTATGTGAGGCTGGGGCAGGGCAGGGGAGGTACATTTCAATATTCCACCCCTGAAGAATCTCACAGCTTTTTCATTTTTTTAATAGCGAGGGTGCAAATCGGCTCGATTTCTTCTCATTAGGACTTGTTATATTGTTCTTGCTTTCTCTGAAAAATTTCACCAGAGAAAAAGAATTCCCAACAAGCTTTAATTTTAATTGATTCATATTCAATCCAATGAGGTCATGCATGTTTAATTATCATCATCCCTATTACAGATGGAAAATCAACTTCCTCTGATGTTGCTATGCTAATTAGCATCTCATTTGTTTAGCAATGGAATCCAGACAACTGATCGAGATTACGGCAAACAAATAGCAAAAAGACCTGTACAGAAGCCATTGCAAACAGCGGCCAGGATTCAGCAAAGTACTTTGCCATGTATCACATTTAGCACCATTTAAAGGTCCCTGGTTTAGCTTTTCGAGTTAAGAGCATGCGCGAGTATTTTGCTACATTGCACTTTCAGTAAAAGGAAGATGAAAAGCAGGAAGAAAAAATCATCACATTCATTTAACTGATGGGAATGGAGCTGCAGAGTAATTAAAGATGAGCCTTTGAAAGGGACAAAATGTTTCTGAAATGCAAGGCTATTAGAAACACCAGCTCAGGTCTCTTGGGTGAGACTGACTGTGAGAAATAAAACATACACTGGGCAGATTTTTATAAATCCCCTGCAGCGCCAGTAAATCACCAGGCACCTATATACCTTGGCCAATTTGTTCTGTCACGACTGCCAAGTGCCGAGTTGCCTGTTAGTGGTGGTAAGTTTTCCTCCTAACCATGTTGTCAATTCAACGCTCTTTAGACGTGAGTGAGGGGACAGATCCAAGAGTAAACACCATCAACCAAAAACCTGCCACTAGGTTGAAGGTGCTTCCTTTTCTTCTTTCATTTTCCCGTGAAGACAGGTAAACTTGATGTTCACCTCTGCCCCAAGCACGTGTAATTCTTTTGCGTCCAAATAAATCGTGGCATCCGGGAGTACAGTAATACCACATTAGTGCAACCATGTGCATGACCCAAAATAAGAACATGAGGACCAGGAGACTGCTCGTCAAAGCAGTTGGGTGTACGTATCTTTGAAACGGTTATTAAGTTCATTTAAGTACCAAATTAAGCAAAGAGTGGGAGGAAAGACTGATGAAACTATAATCTGATCTCCTGATCCAAGTTTAACCTTGGCTTGGCAGCGCCGTCTGGTTTTATACTTATTTTTAATTTAGTAATGCTCTGATGATTTATTTCTATTTTAAAGTCTATTCCAAAAAAGCACAAAACGAAACTACTGTATAAAAAAAAAAAAATGCCCCCTTGCAGTTAAAAATGAATCCATTTTACTAGGCATGCAGGATTTCTTGACTCAGCCAGCAATAAATCAGCAAGAGAAGGACTGCGCACTGGGGAGAAAAAAGCAGTCGTACTACGTTGTCTTTTTGAAAGGCCATTCCTTGGTAAAATGGAAGACGTGCCTCTCTTGTACAGCCCTGATAACTAATTGGTCTGCAAAGCTCTTTGGTTTACGTCAAAACCTCCCGAGAAATCTTGACCAGAAGTATTTTACCACATGCAGCATTAAGAGACTCTTCTTTGCTGTCCCGGATGCAAAGAGACCATCAACCTGGCGCCACAGTCCAGTAAAACTATTAATCCTTTATTATACCTGTCTTCATGAATGCCCAAGTGATTTTCCTTGGCAATAACTGGAAGTCCCCATCCCAAAATCAGCTGGAACAATCCACCACAGCTAGCAGCAAGCCAGCCATCTGCTTCCCCCATCTCCTCATTTCTGTTCCAAAAGTAACTGGAAATCTCTCCTCTCCTTCCACTTTCTGTTTTATTTTTAGAGCATCCTTCAGTTAGAACTCAGTTCCCCATCAGTAAGTAATGCTGCGTATTGTGTGCTTCTCTCTCCTTACAACCACAATTTCTTTGAGCAGAAATATTACATTTGTTGACCAGTGGACAGAGAGCTTTACAGTGCGAAGAAAACAAAATAGCATGTAGGTTTGACAGACCTAGATCCTGAAACCCACTCAGAGGGAGGTGAAATACCTTCATCAAACCTTCTTATCTAAAAGAAAAACAGGTTTTCTTTTTTTTTTTTCCCCTCTTAGAAATGATTACCAACCTCATGACTGACCATGTACAAGTGCCTACAAAGAGAAAACCCAGTGCTTGTGGAGTTTATTTTTTCCTCTGTATGTTCACCAGCCTGCTTCTGCGGTGATACCCACGCAGCAGTCAACTGGAGCCAAAAGATAAGCCTGAACAGTGGGCTGATACAAGGTTGGTTAGTAAGCATTCACATCCCTTCCTTCACTGAAAAAAAGGAAAGGCAATGAGACATCCCAAGAAAGTCGCAGCCGTACTGAGTAGAGAGAAGAATACTCAGGGGAACTACTCTCAGCCACCTCATCCTCCACTTTAAACCAAATTAATACCCAACTTTCAAGCTGACATAATTAACACTCTTATGACCAATCATCTTTCCATTAAATGCAAACACATGCAGGTCAGAGTAGTTTCTAATGCTCCCATGGATTACTCTTGTCTGAACAGTTTTGTATTGGTATCTCTCTTACTGTCACTTCCAATGCACACAGCCCACCGAGCAGCAGAGAACTTCCCAGTTCCCTCGAAACTTGGAGAAAAAGATAACCAGCTGCATCCCCAAACCCTTTCTTAGTGCCATCCTTTGCTTCTGCCTCTGTTTCGGCCACAGACATTCCCGATGCGTCCGAGGGGTAGACTCCAGTCCCACTCAAGGCTGCCACTGTCTTCAAAATCCAAAGTGGAGCCTAAATCCCCCCTGAGCCTGAACTTCTCCAACTCCTTTGCTTTGCTGTCTGCAGAAAGTTTGTACTGCAAGGATTTCACAATACAGCTTCTCAGCACCCTGTCTTAACTGACTGCCCACAGCTGAAGAAAAACTTCTGACATTGAAATAGGAAAAATAAAAAAATAAATCGCTTCTTTCCCATAAAAAAAAAATAAAGCCAGAAACACAAAAATCACATGGTCATTAAATCCCACATGGAAATTGCACATGTGAAGAATCGCTGCTGAGCTCGGGGAAACCTGTCAGATGCTCTTTTCTCCCAGGGCTGGACTTGACAAGAACATTGACGCTAAACAGGGAGCACAAGAAGGCAATTACAAGGTGCACATTTGTGAAAATGATTGATGGCTTTTCTAATTGCACAGAAAAATAGAGCGGTGGTGGTGGCGGCAGCAATGGTAACAGAATGGACTGTTGCCTCTGCAGACATCAATCTAATGCTTTGCAGAGGAAAAAGCTCTCTCAAAACACGTCCAAGCAGTGACTTTGGGAAGAATTTACACAGGCTAGCAAACCCGAGCCTCCCTCTCTCTGGGGAGTGAGGAACTTCTCCGGAGGCAGGATGCCCACCAGGGAGAAGTCCCCCGTGCTCTGCACAACCAGTGCTGAGCCAGGATGCCCACCATCTCCCAGCACTGAAACCTCCTCTTCAGCCCGGTTCTCCCATTCAGACAGACCAGGTTGCTGCAACTATAGAACTTTGAGGTCTTACAGCACCATGCAAAGCTGCTGACAGCTGCTCACTTAAATATTTTATGTTGTCTTCCCCACCCAATCTATTTTTTCCTGAAGAAAAGAGACAGAAAGGAGAAGGAAGGAGAAGGACACACTACGCTGGCACTCGAGCAGCGATGCAGTGTTATCAGCCAGTGCTACAGGCTGTACTGAGTTAACAGAGATGCTACATCAGCTATTGCTACTGGCTCCATGCTTGCAAATTTAAAGACAGGACTCAAGAGGGGGGTGGGAGACACAGACTGCAGCAAAGGGTAGGGAAGCCCAGTGCAGCACCCAGCCTCCAGCCGTCCTCACAGACAGGCGATTGCTTTCCTCTGATGTGGCAGCTTGAACCAGTTGCCTCTCCCCCAATGAGAGGTGAGTTTGTCCAGACATTAATCAGAGCAAAGTGAGCGCTAGTCAGATCAAGCTGAGAACAACCCCAACCTGACTGCTCATTAGCAGGTACCCGCTCATCTTCTAAGGAGCAGAACAGCTACAAGGCAACTGGGAATCTGAGAAAGGTGTTCATTAAACACCACGGTGCCCAGCACAGAACAACCAGCCTTCCTCAGACATCATGTCAAGGCAGAGACTCAGGCAGTGATCTCAGAGCAAACTGCTCCCAGCCTTCCGTTTCCCCAGAACAGTCTCTTTTACTCTCCCCAGATCCTCTTGGGACTGGAAGCAGTGCAGGGTTGTGCTGTGGGGACCCCAGAAACCTTAATGAGTTGTGAGAGCTCCTCCCCACCCCATCCGTGTGGGATTCAAATACACGAGCCGAAGCCGCGGGGCTTGTGCTGGGGGAGCAGGAGAAGTGTTGTTCCAGCACCCCACCAAATCCTTTAATTTCATAAAGCTCCTACCAATGTTGTTGTGCAGCAGGGCTTCACGAGCCAGGTGAGCTTCTGCGAGTGGGCAGCCTCTCTGTGCACAGGCAAAGCCAGACACCAGGCAGTCACTAAACACAGACAGTTTGTACAGGCTCAGCTGACGGCTGCATTCTGGTGCCTCCAAAGACAGCAACTAAAATACGTTAGAATGTTTTTTCATTTACGTACAAATGTAAAAAAAAAAAAAAAATCACTGGCAGCAATCTTGTCTGCCAGTCCTCAATCTGTTCTTTGAAGGATCACAAAGCACATAACTCCACGGAGGGCTGTACAAGACCAGCGTGGCTACAGAAGGTAGCAAATACCTCTTGGGTTGCTCTCCCACAAAGATAGGAAAGTAAGGAGAGGGTGGGTGCACCCATAGGAAATCACCACCCTTTTATACATAAAGGCTCCAGGGAGACCTTACTGCAGCCTTTCAGTACTTCAAGGGAGGGGCTTGTCAGAGAGATGAGGACAGACTTTTTAGCAGGGCCTGTTGGGACAGGACACGGGGTGATGGTTTGAAACTAAAAGAGGGAGATTTAGACTGGAGAGAAGAAAGAGATTGTTTACACTGAGGGTGGAGAGACCCCAGCCCAGGCTGCCCAGAAAGGTGGTCGCTGCCCCATCCCTACAACATTCCAGGTGAGGTTGGCTGGGGCTCTGAGCAACCTGCTCTAGTTGCAGATGTCCCTGCTCAGTGTAGGGGGATTGGACAAGATGAGCTTTAAAGGTCCCTTCCAACCCAAAGCCTTCTATGATTCTATGACATGCCACAGCCAAGGCAGTGGGCAGGGAGCTGCTGCCTTGCATGAAGAGATTTGTGGTCTTGATCCTGGTCCCTCCGCAAAGCAAAAAAGCCACCACACAGCCTAACTGGCAACATTCCCTCCGACCTCCGCAAACAGCTCCAAGAAATCAAATTGAAATGCCAGAATTTTAAAAGGAGCACATGAAGACACAACTGCAGTCTTCTGCTTGGTGCCTGCCAAGCCTGGGTTCAATGGACAACCCCCAAGATCTGTTTTGCCATTTAAACACGTGATGGGCAAGCCTGCTGCTCACACCCATGTGTTTTACAGGCACAGTGAAAGCATGTAGAGATTTACCCTCAAGAAGATTGAATTTGGTCTACCCAACACAGAGCAGCCAGTCGGTGCTCTGGGCAGGGAGAGAGCAGGGTAGTTTCTAAATGCCTCCTGTCCTCCCATGCAAAGGAAAGCTGGGAGCTCCCAGGCATCAACTTCTTATTGCTCTGACCGATGGATATGATAATAATTATCTATTTTTCCTTTAATTTAAACTATGCCTATTTATGCGCCGCTGACTGAAAAGGACAGTGAATTAAAGTGCACATGAAAGAAAACCATAGCCCTCAGCACTTGCTCTCAAACACTCTTTTAAGTCTGCTTGATGAAGGGCTCCTATATTTTGTCACCAAGCGCGATCAGCTCGGTTATCACTTCTTTGTTTTGAATACCCACCTCCGAAGTCATTAAATATTTGCTGCTTAATGAGAATAGATTGGTTTTGGCCAATAAATCACTTAAATGCCATCTGCTAAAGGAAAAAAAAAAAATTAAAAAAAAAAATTCAAAGCACCAAATTCCCCCAGTTCCTTTTTGCATATTTTCCCCTTGGTTTCAGATTTAGAGAGAAAAGATGTTTGCATAATCCATCGACAGCAGCTTTCTCCTGGGGAAATGTGACCAGACCACAGAAGAGGCTCCGTTTGGCTTTGACTTGCAAAACCACTTCATGGACTACTTTGAAACAATTCAGTCAGCGGGATACGAGCTCTGTATATTGGTGTTGCCCCAGATTGTTTTGTTTTTATTCATAAGATTATTTCGGTGAAAACAGGCTGACTGAAGCTTAATTTACTAGCAATTGTTAAATAATTCAATACCCATCTTTTCTGTCTCTTTAATGCCTCTGAAAAATCAAAACCCTTCACAAATTAAAGGCCAAATCCTGTTTACTCTTTCCTTTTCTAAAGCAAGTTTGACATCAATAAAGGCTGTTTCTGTGACTTGGGCTCAGATTAAAAGTTCTGTCAATGCGACTATTTTGTTTTTAATTTCTTTTTTTTTTTTTCCATAAATCAGGAGCATGCTCTTCTTTTCTTTTTAATCGAAACACTTCTCTTACGCAAAGCTTTAAAAACACAAAGGCAAATGCTTCCAGTATGGCCAGCTTACTTTCTTTACAGAAATGGATGACATTAACATTTTATACCAATATACTACGACTCCCTTCAGAAAGGATAATCTGCTCCCTTCTCTGCACCCTCTGTTCACCTCCTGAAGGGACAGGCCTGCAGCCTAGTGCTCCCTTGCTCAGGATTAATGGCTCTTGAGGAAGAAAGCCTCCTAATGTTGGTGTTCAAAGGAAGACTTGGCAGTTTTACTTGCACTAACACCTTTAGTTTGGCAAAAAGTGGTGATTTCGATGAGAAGAAGCCCCCAATCAAGGCTGTGAAGGGTTCCTGGCTGAGAAGCCCCCGCTCAAGGCTGTGAAGGGTTCCTGGCTGAGAAGCCCCTTCTCAAGGCTGTGAAGGGTTCCTGGCTGCACGGGGGTTAAATCTGCACCAAGCTGGCCTGAAGGCTGAGGACTCAAGGGATGGGTGTCCTCTGTCCCAAGGGAAACACATCCTTCTCTGGACGGAGCTACTTAATGCTGCACCCAAATCCTACTCCGTGCTCCAAAAGGTTCTACCTAGAAAGTGCACAAAAGCTGTCTTTTCAAGATCACTTGGCTAAACCATTCAAGCACGAGCCCATTTGGGCTCATGAGTCCTTTGTGTCCATACCATGACATGCTGTCATCTGTGATGACAATATTGGCCACAATGCTCAGCAGCTACAGAAACACCGATCGTTCACTGCAGCAGCTTTTCTCTAGCTGACAGAAAAATCACACAGCTTGTAGGGTCCACTCCCAAACCCTGGGGTTGGGTGGGAACCTTGCCATGGTTCAGTGAGGCTTGGATCAACCCCAGCTTCTGGATGCAGCCAACGTATGCAGTCCCAAGGACAGTCTTACAAAAAAAGAAGATCTGCAACAAGATGCAGCACTAACATAGGTGAGCTGGGCATCACATGGGCTGCTGCTAAACCAGCTACATACGCTTAAAACCTCAGCAGAGGCTTTATAGTCTTCCAGGCAATGAAATAAATCTGTTCATCTTGGAAAAGCTGGCACTACTACAAATTACTAGACACCTTTCTTTTTCGCTCTGCACTAAATTATCTAACATTAAAAATGACCAAAAGAAGAATTCATTATAAATAGGCGTGAGACCAGCAATATGAGCTTTGAAACATCCAAAGCTCATGGCAGGTTTCTGACACCACAGGGAACCTCTGTGAAGTTTAAGAGCTAAGAATTAATACACTAGTGAGTGAAAGTCACTTTGTAGAGGGATTTGGGGTTCACTTCTCCCCAATATCTTTAAAATGAAAATCAAGAAACTCAATTACTATTTTTTTTTTTAATCTGTGGCCTCAAATCTTCACCAAAAAAAGCCTTAGAACTAAAAGGAAAATCCAAATTGAAAAAAAAAATGAAAAGGTTCTTGTCAAAGTACTTTGGAAGCTGGTAAAGCACTTGATAGATGTAATTTAATCCAGGGACAGATTACAAAATTCACCGAGGTCATGATTCTGACCTAAATCTTCCCTCTCCGAGATTCTCAGCTCAAACAAGGCAGCCCCACATTAAACACTGATGGAAAAAAAGCCCTTCATTTCTTCTTCTGTTCCCTTGTTTTCAAGTTTTCAGAGACCTTGTCTGTGAAAGAGGATCCATATTGTTCCCGTGCTGGATTAAGGTCTGGTCCAATGTACTCGGAGGCTACAGGATTTTTTGCTATAAACCTGGCAGCAGGATGCTGACCCCCCAGACCTGCAACTGCAGTGAGTACAGGGCATGGAGGAGAATCAGACTTCAAGAAAGAGAAAGAATTTGGGGTGGTCGATATAGAGCTTTCCCTTCTTTGAGCTGCTTAAGAAAAGGGGCTTTGAGACCAAGACGGATCACCAGTACCATTATTTTATCTTTGTGCTTGATTTCGATTTTGTACAAAGCCACTGAAGAGCTCCACAAGCGTTCTGCAGCTGTTGTAACCTTCACACACATCCCACCCCTCAAAGCAAACACCTGCACACAAGCATCTTCTCAGAGGTACCAGGTGAGGTCTCCAGACAGAAGGTAAAGTTACTACCCCTCATCTGGCTCCTATGGAAATCAGCTTTCCCCTTGCCTTCCAAAGGAGCTATGCCAGAAGAGTGAAAACATTTTACAGCTGTCTTCATACAGAACCTTCCTACAGTTTGTAGATGCTGAAGTCAGGAAGTAGCAATTCTAAAATATTCAGCATTTTGCACAAACTGTTATCTAGGGAGCCCGAGACTTCTTTCAAAACAAACCAGCAGAAACCCAGGAAATAATCCTTGAAATTCTGTCCTTTCCTCACATGTCACCTGTGTTTAACAGTCTGCAGCATCCCCCAGTTGCCGGATGCCTTCTGATAAACTGCCACATTGAGTACTCAAATATTGGCAAAAATATTTATAATAGTTTAAGCAAGCCTGTCTAAACCTATCTATTGAGGTTTTGATGTGCTGCCGTAACACGCTAATCCCTGCAAAGGTTTCAGGATGTAGCAGTTGCCTGGAAGAAGTCTCAGTGGTTAGGCTAAAAAGAGGAAAAAAACATACCATTTATTTCATTAAAATAAAGAAAACACCAAGCTTTTTCGCTTTTGAAAGCCATCAGGGAACGATGGCTGCTGGAAGCACTAAGAAAAGACAACAGACAGTGGTTTAGGAATGTAAAAATAATAAAAAGCATATAAACATAAATATATAAAGATAGATATATATATAAAATATAAAGCGTATCACCACAAATCCCTATGGTCTTATTGCAAATCAAATGCACAGCAACCAGAGTGGGAGAACTCAAGACCATCTGCAGTCTGAGGGAACAGCTAAAGGAGAAGGAGGCACCTCCTCTCCACTCACATTCTATATGCAATGATCTCAAGCCCCTCTGGTTTTTTCCATCTCAACCTCGGCACCACTTACACCAGTAGTAGGATGAGCGTTCGCTCTTTCCTAAGTAGGTTGCAAGAGCAAATCCATTAGCATTTGTGAGGCTGAGATAACAGGTAATTGGGTGGGTTAATTCAAATGATTTTCATCTTTAAACAAACCCAAACCTAACAGCCTTTCTATTCTTTTACAAACCATAACTCTCAAAAACGATTTTCTCCTCACAGCGATCTTAATACTAATTAAATGAGCTTTTTGTCTTCCAACACCAGTAAAGATTAAGTACCACATAAAACAGCTGCAGCAAAGCCCCATCCAAAGTCCAATTTAACCAGTGAGCTGGTTCCCAGCGGGAACCCCGTGCTTGGAAAGAGGCTGCTTTGTCCTCTCTGAAGTCACCTGAGGACTTCTCCTTCAGCCCCAACACATTCCTGAGGGTTGCTAACTAACAGAGCTTATTCAGCAGCGCTTTTTCCCCCTTGGACTCAACCAATCTGCCCAGTCAAGTGTGCAAAATACAGAGAGGAAGTCAGGAAGTGCATTATATTCTAAATAATCTATCGTTTGGGAACAGTGGCGTCACAGCACTGTCGACAGACTCGCCAACCAAGCAGCAAAGACTCGTGTTGCTTTTCTCTCCGGTGGGTGATGTGAACTACTGCCAGTAGGAAAGTGTGACGACCCCGCTTTCCATGCTCAGGTAAGTGTCCCTCCTTCTCGAGGCTGCTTAATATGCACTATCTGCTTACTTGGCTTCTTGAAGAGACACAGATGCAAGAGTGCATTTAATTGTTTTCCTGAATCAGACCCCTGGAGCCATCAATATCTCACGTATGTAATTATAAATCATGAGTCTCGCAACTGAGGCGCAATCAGCACATTTAGCCATAAATCTTCCAGATATCAGCGATTTCTCTAAAGCTGCTTGTTTTTTACAAAACCTGATGCAGCATCAACTACACAAATCAGGCAGAAGAAACCGCTGGTGTTGAGGTTTGGAGCCCACCGGTGCTGCAGCACTGGGCAGGCTCCAGACCCCAAAAAGCCCCCAAAAACACGTACTCAGCCAGCTGGGAAATGAGTCATTCCTGGAGATCATGAGAAGACAGATCCCATCTTGGGATACCCCAAGTCCAGATTAGGTCATCAAGCTGCAGTTTCACAGCATCTTCAAAGACCTTTCACGGACTCCCCACAGGACACGGGAAGCGTCGGCTTTCTACCGTTTTCTGTTGACGTGGAGGTTTTCTGGACCCTCAGTAAACTCTGAGCCATGTGTATCAGTAGCAACAAAGGGACTGGATAAATCCTGGCTACCTCTCCTAGAGCAAAGCACATCCAGATACGTAATGCAAACATGCTTTCATTTATACACTCACATTAGCACCATTTGAACTAGGAAATCAAAACATGTCTGCATGAGCTCATGCTGATGAAGATCAGGATCTATGTGATGACCATTTCAAATGTCACTTACTGTCTGCCTGTTCTGGGAGAACTCATTTAGACGTGATACATGACGCCGTAATCACAATTTTATCTTCTGGGTACAGGTAGTAAGAGGAAGCCTGTAAGCCTGGCAAGGAAATTCTAGCTGTGAAATGCATGCACAACGGAGCGTTAAGGCTGAGGGCATCTTTGTGTATCAGGATTTTAAATGTTAATGGGGAAAAAAAAAATATACAAAAAGAAGATGTATTACAGAACACAGGTATTATCCCAACATCCCTCCTAGGCATTAAGAGAAACTGCTTCTTGTAGGGAAATTATTGGATAAAGCAGGAGCCTGGAGCCAGTTTGAGACTGGGCCATATTTTAGATGGGTTTCATGCCATCAACTCTCTTTGCATGGATAATTATATCTTGTGAATTATCCATGAGAGAAAATTGCCTCTGAACGTATTCGCACAGCTGTCTGACTCCAGCCACCACCACAGAGCTGTTTGTAAGGGCTGATGGACTGCTGCTCACAAGACACTGCAGCAGCTCTCACAAGCAGGGGAACCCCTCTTGGGGTTGCCTCAATTCCCATGCACCCAGAAAAGTAAAGCCAAAAAAAAAAAAAAAAGAAAAGGGATAAACTGCCTTAGTGCACTCCCACTCTTTTAGCATAAAAGGTCTCTAAAAAACTAATGTACCTCTGTACGCTATCATTTCAGAATTTCCTCTAATCCCATGCATAATTACATGGAGCAGTGTACTGGTATCCCTTTCATGCAAATATTGCCATGAAGTGCATAGTTTTCATAGCATTATATGACAAAAAAATAACTGTAGCCATTTATTTCTGGTCTGCATGTGGTTACACAACATAATGCAACGAGACAGTATTTTTCATTAGCTTTTCGTTGTGGACACTACCCATTTATCTTTCTCATGAGCCTTCCCCCAGTGCATGTTAACAATGTTATTTTAGTAAGTTGGTTTAATTATTTAACATTGCTGGGAGGCTACTGGGTTTGCTGCAGAAGCCTTTTCCCAGAGCAGGCTTTGGAGGCAATGTCTTTCCACCCTGGTTCCCTTGAACCTCCGAGCCCCAGTTCTCACACACTGTGGCCTCAAGCAGCAGTGTCCACATTACAGATGCTTTTAATAAAGTCAAAGTGGAAAAGCCTCTTTCCTGTGAGGGTGCCAGGTCCTGGAACAGGCTCTCCAGAGAGATTATGGAGTCTCCTTCTCTGGAGAGATTCAGAACCTGTCTGGATGCAGTCCTGGGCTCTCTGCTCCAGGTGACCCTGCTGGAGCAGGGGGAGTTGCACTAGAATTATAGAATCATTCTGGTTGGAAGAGACCTTTCAGATTATCAAGCCCAACCATTAACCCAGCACTTCCAGAGCACCACTAACCCATGTCTCTCAGCACCACATCTCCACAGCTTTGAAACCCCTCCAGGGATGGGGACTCTACCACTGCCCTGGGCAGCCTGTTCCTTGACAACCCTTTTTGGGAAGAAATTTTTCCCTAATATCCAACCTAATCGTCCCCTGGCACAACTTGAGGCCTTTACCTCTCGTTCCTTGGGAGAGGAGCCAAATCAGAGCTCCTGTCAGGGCATTGTGGAGAGCCAGAAGGTCTCCCATGATCCTCCTTTTCTCCAGGCTGACTAACCCCAGGTCCCTCAGCCACTTCTCACAAGACTTGTAATCTAGACCCTTCACCAGCTTTGTTGCTCTTCTCCTCAATCACTCCTCTTTTCCATATCTCTTTCCCTTCTCATCTCCCCTGCCATCAAACACCAACTTCCACCAAGAAGCCTGTTCCCTCCCTATCTGTCTCTGTCACAGTGTGCCCTTCTTAACAGTTCCCCTATGTCATGCCATATATTTAAATATCATATTTGGGGGATAGGTGGTTGGGTGTCCAGTTTCCTCAACACACCTTGTCTGACAGGTTTTAAGCCACAGCGAGCTCCCAGGGTGGTGCTGCAGTCACAGGGGACATCCCACACACCCAAAGCCTGTTTCCCCCGACAACAGCAGTTCAGTCTAATAAAAGAGGCTGCTATTCCCTGCAACACTTTCTTGAGTTTCACATCTGCTGACTGAGAAGGGCTGATCCCAACAGAGACGATCTGCTTTTATCATCCTCCAAAGGCACCAGTTTAGGCACCGGGGTGGCACTGCCACAGGGCCTGCCAGCACCACAGGGCTCACGCCTCACTGCCAAAGGCTTCTGAATTCCTCAGCTTCGCCTTCTGCGCGTGCCAGTCATCCAGTCACTCCCTTAACAAGCCCAGCAGCTTGCGTTTGGTTAAAATAACTGTTTGTACCTCAAAGACTTGATTCCTGTCCAGAATCAACTGCCTATTGCTCCACTGATTGTTGAATATGCTGCCTGGGACAAGGGAGGCCAAGGAAATAAAAAAGGTCTCCGTGTAAATGAGAACAGACCTGATTTCAGCTTCTAGGGATTATATCATAGACCAAAGCAGAGATATTTTGATTCAGGATTCAGATCAGGTATGGATTTGCACATATGCATCTGTTCCACGGAGAAGGTTTGTCTTCGGATATATAAACCATGTTAGGAGCAATATATTCTGTTAACCTGGGCAGAAAACCACTCCTGATCATACCATCACTTCTGATATTTAGGGGCTGTCAAGGGAAAAATCACTGACCTTCTGCACACAGAGCAGCCTCAGTCTCCCTATTCCTTCCCCTCCTGCTTTTGTTTTGTCCAAATGGGCTTGTCCCACACCTGAAATCTGGAGTGGCTGGGGCAACATTTCAGAGCTGATGGCCCTGAAAGCTGAAGTCTTAGAAGGACCCAAGATTCATCTTTACCGAGTTTGCCCTGAGAGATGTACTTTTTATTCAAGAGAAAACACCACCGTATTTCATGGACTCACGCTCCGCTCATTACCCAGGAATAATCACCTCATTCCTTATCATTTACAAAAACTTAGTGCTGTAATTAAGGTAAAGTGACTTTGTCATCAGCAGTTAGACATACGACTGTACAAACCTACACAGTTCCTATACTCGTGTTAAAACACTGTAGCCAACCCCTCCGAGCTGCCTTCTGCGCTTTATCTTTCTGCACTTCGCAGCTCGCCGACAGAAAGCGAGCGGCCCCCGGCTCCATGCCATACCTGATGGGCAGCGAGGGGTCTCCAGCGTCCCACCAGTCCTTGGGGGGACTGATGTACATGCACCACAGCTCCCAGCTGTACCCGTGGGCAGAGTTCTCATAACGCTGCACCTCAAAGTTGTCCTGCTTGATGTTGTCTATGGAGGGAAGAATGACCCTTCTGCGATTCTCCTGAATCCGTGAAAGTACCGGCTCAGCCCTGAGAGGTGAAAAAAGAAGGGCAGGGAGAACTGGTCAGCTTCTCCCCTAATTTGCAGATGGGACACTGTAGCTTTTGCACAACTCGAGCAATTAAATGAGGGTAAGAAAACAGGAGGCCTTGTCCCCATACAGTAAATGGAAGAGCATCATGTGGACACCTCTCTGCTCCCATTCACAAGTGGCATCATGTCTTCAGAGACAGCAAACAGGAGTCAGTCTGAGGAACCCAGAGGCTGTCATGAGGCTTCTCAGAGTCAGCGAGCAGCTCCAGACTGCAACACGCTGGCCCCTGTCTCATCCTTCCACTCGCCCGTGCTTTTATCGTCACAGAACTGGCAGAGAGAAGCAAAGCATTGGCACTGCTGAGTTCACAAGGTGATTTTGGAAAGGCTCGCCAGGCTTTGTCAGCCACGAGGGAGATGCTGCAAGAGCTTCAGCACTTCCACTTGATGGAATTTCCCACCTGGACACGTCCCTTGAGTGGAGCTGCCGTCAGAGCACAGTAGGCAGCCAGCTGGCAGGGAGCTCAGGAAGCTGCAGCCCTGCAGGTTTGGGGAGATTTAGTGCTTTCCTACCTAACTGACCACACAAATTCATGGACCAGCTGAAGTTATCTGCACAAGGACTATTGCCACAGATTACGATATTAAGCTGTGGAAATTAATTAAAGCCTCTGAAAGTGGACCTCTGGTGTGCTGGTTTCAAAAAGCAGGCAGTAATAATTCTGAACTTTTTACTTTAAAAAATGTCTTTTTTTTTTTTTTTTTAAACTAAGCTTTCTTGAAATCTTTCCTAAGGCAGCAAAGAAATCAGATGATACATCAACTAGGGGCCAGTTTTGCAGCATGCACTGTAGAGCAAGGAGCGACTCAGAGAAGCTGCTCCGTGACCATCTGGAGACTCTTTCCATACAAAAACTATGGACCACCAAAAAAAAAAAAACAGGCTCAAGATGGACAACAAGGAGTTTAGCTCTTTGCACAGAGGGTAGCTACGGTGTGGAGCACCTTTGCCCAAGGATGCTGTGCATGCTTGAAGTTTACACGGGCAAACGTCAACAAACAATAGGAAAAAGCTGATGAGCGATGCAGTGAGGGTTGCTAAATACACAGAAGCCGGGTCTTCCTCACATCTGCAGATGGCTGGACTTCAGCAGCATACTCCGAAGGAATATCATATGCACCAGCCCTGCCCATATATGCTTTCCTAGGCTTCTGGCTACAGGTTAGTGGCCTACCAGGAGGCTAGACAGGCCCTTGGTTTGCTCTCACGGATTGCTGTTCCACCCGGACGGCCAAAGCTGTGGTGGGGATCTGCAGGGTAACTGCAGGCAGATTCCCAGGCTGCCAGGCACGGGTGGACAGCCTGCATGCAAACACAACCCACAGGCTGGGAAGCCTGGGTCGAAAACTTCCCTTCTGTAAAGCAAGGCCATGAAGGATGTGTTTTGTTTAACCATGCTTTACCCAGTCCCAACTTCCCACAAATCTAAAAAACCCCATGTCCCTGGGCAGAACAGGGTAAATTTTTGAAAGCAGGACTATCTGGAGTGTCTTTATTTCCTTGGGACAGAGTTTGAGGGCTCTGTAGCTACAAAATCCGTTTCTGGGCTATTCAAATGTGTCGAGAGCAAGGGGTGTGCTCAGCAGCCCAAGGGCCGCTGATGGGGCTGCACTCAAGCTGCCAGCACAAGGAGTAACTTGCTCTCTTGGTACCTCCAGCCCCAGCAGCAGGTAGATAACACTGGAGTGAGTCCAGCCCAGCTGCAGAAATAGCTCACTCTCTATCCCTAGAAAAGCTGTTTCAAGAGCTTCATAAATGGGAGCTTCCTCTGTATATCAATAAAATCAGGTGTGAGGATTTAGTGACCTGAAGAGAGGAACGTTTAGCAGGGAATTACAGGTATCAACATAAGAAAGCTCATAAAGACACCCTTCAGCTACATTGTCAGTACAAAGAATTCAGTAACAGTGCAGAAGTCTTTGTATGCAGCTGTTAAAGCATCTGTCTTGTGGATGTTACTCTGTTCAAATTAGACACAAGTTAGCCACTTCTACCTCCACTTCTCTAAACCTGTATCACTCACTTCTTATACTTGGTTGCAGAATAAAAGAAATCACTCTCAGGCTCCTCTCATCAGCTAGACTCAAGCCACTTCAACTCAAATGTTTCGAATCTCTCTGAAAAAAATCCTTATGAAACACCTTTCTCCACACCCTGCACTTATTCCTAGTTGCAAAAGAAACAAATCAATCTGAACCACCTAAGCCTTTCCCAGTGGGATCCAGCTGCAAAGGGCAAGGAAGCAGGAAACACTTTCTCTTTCAATTCCTCGCTGCCTGGGCTTCTTTAAACTTACAGAAATTATTTAAGGCTAAGGGAATGAGAAATCAGCCTGAAAAATACAAACAGGGGGCAGGGCAGGTGCATAGAAGGAGAAAATAGTAAAGGATTTAGAAAACAAGGGCAAGGAAGGGCTTTCCTTGGATCTTCCCATCATAACTCACTGGTGGCCATTCACTACAGAGGGAAAACGAGATTAATAAGCCAGTGGATTTGTCTGCAAACACGGCCTTACAAAACAGACAGTCCCTTGTTCACTGCATCGCACACGCTCTTAACAGAGACCTCGAGGTTGAGCACCTACCAGCCGGCAGTGAACTCCACGTGAGCATCAAAAAACCCAGTGATCTGGCCAGTGGCAGCTTTCCAGCCTTCGATACGAGCTCGGATAAGGCCTTCCCTCTTCTGGTTGCGCACCACCTTCACGAGGCCTGGGTATCGCTTATTGACGTATTCTTCCAGCGGTGCCTTCAGTTCCTCTAGAGAAAAAGTGCCAGAGAACCCAGTGAAAAAGTGCAACAGTTTCTTTACCTAAAATAAACCTGCTTTATTGATGGATATGAGCATAACTGACCGGAGCCACACGTTTCTGAACAGCGTTGGGACGGATATAATCCTCTAGGGTCAATCAATGCTCATTTGCAAGAGACCACACAATGGTCAATGGACCGCAATCCTTACAAAAGAAATTCAAGGTTGACAAGAACACCGGCAACAACTAAGGAGCCCGAATGCCATCTTTAGAGGCGAACAGGCCAGCTAGACCGCCTGGCAAAATCTAGGTATTGCCCCACTGAAAGATAAAGATAGAAAGCAGTCGCCCATGGATACCAAACACCAGTGCTCAGACATTCTGATGGAGGGTTTAGCTGAACGAATTGCTAGTAATGCTGCAAACCCCATCTGAAGTAACTTAAACTACCACACAACTGTGTATGAGCTTCACTACCCCTTTTACTCAGCCTCGCTACTACAGTCGTGGTGTTTGCTGTATGTTTTCCAAGCTTTCCCACTAGAAAACCTGAAATTCCCCCCAGCTTTTATGACAGCATGAAAAAGATTTGGGCTTTGTTCAGAAGATCCTCATACCCTGTATCTTCTGTTCACTGGAAACTGCAGATCATTCAACTATGTTGTCCAAGTCCACACACGTGCTACGGCCGAGAACATAATGGATCTGTCAGCCTGCAGTCGTTCCCAGCGTGAAACTTTTTGATAGTTATGAGCATTGAGTATAAAAGACACCCAGAACTTTAAATGTGGAATTCAGTAAGGGGTAAGCACCAGGATGTTTTTTCAACAATTTGGAAAAGTGTTAATGCTCTGCCAGAAACCTTGGTCCTTCTACTTCCTAGTGCAGCAGTTAAATGCACAAAGACCTACTGATGAGAAGTGTCCTGTAGAAGCTAAGCAAGAGCACTGTGTACCAACATGGATGGACTCTTAATACCACAAAAGCAGCTCCTGAGAATGTTTTTTGTCCCTTTGAGGCTCCAGAATAGCAAAAAATTAAGATATGGTCCATGATCCCAAATTATAATCTACTACCTTCACACCTACCCTCTTCTCTAGGAGGAGGGTTGGGGGGGAAATGGAGAAAAAAAGTCACCATTACTGTAATCCACATGGTAAAATACTTGAGACACATGAGCACACGTGTGTTCCTACGTGAAGGAAACATGGCAATGGAAAGCTAAGGAGTCAACAGCGAGTCTCATCTGCTGGGTTTAGCTCAAGAAATCAAAGGAAAAGGGACTATGTGTTCCCTTCTCTTCCCCACCTTCTTCCAAGCATGTAAAACATGCTTTCTTCAGACTTCCTTTCTGGGATGGCTCCACTCACATATCAATTTCCCAAAAGTCTCATTTCTCTTTTATGCTGAAGTGGGAATAAAAAGAATAAAGCAAATGAGCCCCTTCCTCAATTCAAAGCATCTGCATCAGATACATAACTCAGCAACTTCCATTTCACACTGAGCCACTCAAAAGAAAAACCAGTGTTTTATGGAGACAACAACTCTCCAAACGGTTGTAAGGAGACAGAGAGACAGATTTTTTGACAGATGAAACCCCACAAGCATAGCATCGGCATCTCAAGTGTTTTTGTCAGAAGGTAAGTCATTAATGCTGCAGACCATGGCATTACAGGCTAGACTGAAAATTAAAACACCTTTCAAATGGGGAGTTTTAATCTCAGCTGAAGGAAAACATGAAAGATCTTCATGGGAATTGTCTGAGCAGCTCGAAGGAGAGTATAGCTCTAGCAGAACTGGGAAGAATTGTAACATCACATCTCAAAGGCGTAGGAGGCTGAAGCTTGAGAGATTCCCATGCCCACCACACTCTGTTAGAGGCAGAAACTCCCTGGGGAGCTGTGGCCACATCCTTTCTGAAAGGATGCTGGATGCCACCAGGTGAAGCATTGATGTGCTGAGAGCATGAAGGTCAGTGCTACACACGCAAGTGCCTGCAGAACGGCACGAGGTGACCGTGGAGAGACGGTTGAGAGGATCCTTATGATTACCCACCACTCTGTTCATTAGCAGAGGCCAGGGTGCCCCTCTCCTGCCCACAACACACGCTCCAAGCAGCCCAGACGAGCTGCCACCCGAGTGCAGAAACACTCAAAAGAGGAAAACATTCACCAGACGTGGGAAATGTGCTTCCAAAGACCCCTTCTCTGCTAAGAGCTTCCCGTACAATCTTGCACAGATTTTTGGGCTGTGCTCCCTGCCTCCCCTCCCAGTCCGGCCCAGCCCACAGCACACACCTTTTGAGTGAGAATTCCCTTTTCTTACGTGCCTGGGCAAGGCCTAACAGAGAGGATGCTGCACATCTCTGCTGGCCTTTGCCAGTCCCTCGCCTTTCTGAGCTGGTTTGCAGCTCCGTGGGAAGGGGGCACGGTGCAGAGCGGCTGCTGGGCTCTATTTTGGTGCTGTGAGATAGATGCTTGGCACTCAACCGGGCATCCAGCCAGCAGGCAGAGGGAGGAGGCGAGCTTTGGATTTCATTTTGCAGCACATCCAGAAGCGCAGGTGTGAAAAATCCAGTATTAGGTAACAGAAGTGCAAGAGCAGTCTCCGGGAATTCTCTGCACATCTCCTGTTCCCGTAGCGAGCGAGTCTTGGCCCAGGTGTCCCCTCCCCAGCAAGTAGAACTGACACAGCAAAAGGCAGCGGTGGAAACTCCAGCACCAGCACAGCTGCACTGGCAGAGCTCCCTGGGTCCTGCAGATGCTGGTCCTCTAGGACCAGACGTGCTCAGCTCCCTCCACGCTAACTCAGGTGGGATGGAAATCACAACTCCTTCACAAATCTAATCTCAATCCAAGTCATTTGAAGTCATTTCCAATTTAACCCTGCGTTTGCATTTCCAATTTAACCCTGCGTTTGCATTTCCAATTTAACCCTGCGTTTGCATTTCCAATTTAACCCTGCGTTTTCTTTCAGTCAGCAGCTGCTTCCTTGAGTGCTGTCAGTGTAACAGGAAAAGAAGAGGCAGTGGCTCGGACGTGTGTTGTCAGAACATGTGGCTCCAGGCTGAGGATGTGGAGAGCTGCTGCCTTCAGGTCAGTGGCAGCAAAGCTTTCTCGACTGTTGTACTGACGTGAGAAATGTTTCATCCCCAACCGTTGTATCTTCGCAGTGTATCCCAGAGCTGTAACAGGAAGGCTGGGAGGTCTGCAGTAGTACACTGAATTAAATGACTTGCACTGATGGGCAATAGAATCAGAGATTGGTAGGGGTTGGAAGGGACCGCTGGAGATCATCGAGTCCAATCCCCCTGCCAGAGCAGGGTCACCCAGGACAGGCCACACAGGAACAGAGCCAAGGGGGTCTTGAAAATCTCCAGAGAAGGAGACTCCACAACCTCTCTGGGCAGCCTGTTCCAGGCTCTGTCACTCTCTCAGTAAAGAAGTTTCTCCTCATGTCGAGGTGGAACCTTAACTCCCCTATCATAGCAGATGCCCTGGTTCAAGGGAGTCAGCTTCCACAGACTGTCAACCTGGCCTTTGGATCTGCCGTTTTCAGGACTTTATGCAAATTACAGCAGGGGAGAAAGCATCTCCCAGTTCAGATACCTTGCTGCCATTCTCTGCACCTCTGCCTTGCACGGGGTCATAGCAGTGCTCCATCCTTTCAGCTCATTGCTGAAAATGAGAATATCCACTAAACAGCTTGCTGTGGCCTTCCAGTATCTGAAGGGGGCCTACAAGAAAGCTGGGAAAGGACTTTTTACAAGGGCTTGTAGTGGTAGGATGAGGGATAACGGCTTCAAACTGGAAGAAGGTAGATTTAGATTAGAAATTAGGAAGAAGTTCTTTACAGTGAGACACTGGCACAGGTTGCCCAGGGAAGTTGTGAATGCTTCATCACTGGAAGCATTCAAGAACTAGATGATCTTTAACATCCCTTCCAACCCAAACCATTCTATGATTCTATACTGAGCCAATGACAATGTCAGCATGATAATCAGCTCAGCGGTCATAAACTGAAACTCTGGAAAAAGCAATGACAAAGAAAGTCAGGAGCTCCCCAGCTCACCTTCACCCTTCCTAATCAAAAGATCACTTATTTTGGCCATGCATTTGTGAGGTATCTGAGTGGGTGGATCTACATGGGCTACACAACCAGTCATTCAATCCAAACTAAGCACTGCAATAGAATCTAGAGACTCCTTTCTCTCCTGTACCCTACGGCACTCTTCCCTCCCACAGTCACACATCCCTGGAGGAAGCCCTACTGGGCCATCCTTCAGAGCACTCCCCCATCATTCCTAAGTCACATTTATAATGATTCAGTCAGCATTTGCACATGGAGGTCTTTGTGAACGTTTGGTCTTTGCCATTGCACGAGCTACTTGTGGGGAAAATTTGCAGAGAAAACCCCTACTGGAAATGCCAGCAGGTTCAATTCCAATCCTGCCTTTTGTTTTCCATCTGTCTGTATTGATCTTCACTGAAGGGCAAGTCCAAGGAACTAGAATCCAATAGACCTGTTGCTCTATTAAAAACCCCATCTGCCAGCTGCAATGACTTATGTTATCTATTGCTAAGGATTTTGTCACCCACATGAGCTTTCTGGGAAATAGGCCTGCCAGAGAAATTGAACCACCTGATGCCACTGAAAATAACCATGTCACAGACATCAGCCCAGGAGCAACTGCAGGAACTTCCACTGCCCAGTGCTCCACACCAAAAATCCTGCCCAAATCTTCCCAAATCCCGTCGAAGTCCCTGAAACTAAAGCCTGTTGTCACACAAAGAAAGGAGCAAAGACCAATGGCACCAGAGGAGCTCAAGGAACTACTTGCACCAGAAAATTTCTTATACAACAATGTCCAGGTGGTCCTAGGGAATGGACTGCACCTCTTCTACACCCCTAAAGAAAACAGAGCTGTGTTTACCAGGATAAGCTGGGTGGGAACAGTCTACGGAGCGCAAAGCCTTTATCAGAAACACTGAAGCCTGGAGGGCACAGGAGTCAGGGCTGGGAGTGCTCCAGTGCCATGGCAGACACCAGCCCTCCCTTTGTCCCACGCTTTCACCTGCCTGAAACACCAAAGCCATCATGGGCTGGAATTCTGCAGCATGAACTCACAAAAGAAACCCCTTCAACAAGCAGTAAATGAATGTAAGAATTTTTGCAGCAAGACTCAGTAGCCAGGTCCCTGAAATTTTCTGCCTGCAAATACTGAAGAGGAAACTCTGAGAAGAGGAGCAGGGGCATGAATCAATTCTCATACGGGGTTACAGACCAAGTTGGTCCCAGCAGGTGCATTTGGCTGCAAGCCTCTGGTTCATTTGACTCAGCAAAAGCCGAAGAGAGACCAAGCAAGAGGGTTTGCTTCTCTTCTCCACACCCTGGCAGCTCCTGAAAGCCTCAGAGCTCAACACCAGCGGGACAGCACCAGGTCAGCTGCAATTAAGCAACCCATCTTTAGTCCGAGCAATCGGAATAAGTAGGCGCTTGGGTTGGACCAGCGCCTCGGAAAGGCTGCGACACGACTCAGCTCCTTGCAACTCCGTCAAAACCTTCCACTAAACACAAACACACGTGAACCGCCAGCGAGCCGGCTCCCAGGAGCCTGTGTGGGCACGAACCGCGGCCGTGGCTGTTGAAATGAGCTGCAGAACAAGAAAGACGCAGATCGAGCCACAGCTAATATGTTACAGCGCGGTAAATTACAACCCAGAGCATGTCTCCCCGAGTGTCGCCTGCTCCTTTAAGCAGTCTTTTATCCAAAGGTTTTCTTTCATACCAAGAGGTTTGCTTTTCAAAGAGATATTATCCCAGATTAAAAACACTAGAAGACGGCAAAAAAAATATAATAAAATAAAGCAGGTGATGATTAAGCTACGGACTCAGACAAAGTGTGCGGCTGCGAGATAACGTAACATCTCAGGGGCACGTTGCTGCATCCCTCCAACAACCCAGGAAACGTGTTATCACTCAGAAACACAACCTGCACGCTGGCTTTGTAATTACACCCCTGCAACAAACACAAACAAAAGCAGCCTCCAAAGAAGTCTTGACGAAGTATAATGTGCAGCTCAAGAGAGAAGGGGGTTCAAACTACAACTACCAAAGCTTTTTCCTTCAAGGAGGGATTTTTATTTTCTTTTTTTCCTTTTTTTCCCCTCCCATTACAATATAATGGTATAGAATGATAGAAGGGACCTTACAGATATCTAATCCAACGTCCCGGCCACGGGCAGGGACACCTCTCAACTAGACCATGTTGCTCAAGGCCTCATCCAACCTGGCCTGGAACACGTCCAGGGATGAGGCAGCCACAACCCCTCCGGACAAACTATTCCACAGTCTCACCAGCCTTGTACTGAAGAACTTTTTCCGAAGATCCAGTCTAAATCTCTTCTCCCTCAGCTTAAAACCATTTCCTCTCTCTTCTCCCCTTTCCTATCTCTTATCCATCTACAGCTCTGATATAAAATCAGAACTGACTGTGTTTAACAACTTGCAGTCTCCCACAGCATCCCCTTCTGTTGTGCGGTGTCGTACGTACCACGATACAACCGAGCTAAGAGCGAGAAGTGTCCAACCAGTCTTCAGGAGCAGTTTGTTCCAGTCTGAAAACTACAAAACACCAGAAGGTTTTGATGGTGTCTGTGTAACTCGTTAGTGGGTCTGCCCAAAGGGCAAACAGCAGCCGGGGTGTGAAGGGCGTGCGGTTCTTGCCTCTATCCCTGGGACTAATTTTAAAACTCGGAGTTGACTTGGGAATCCCCGGTGTCTTTTAATATTTGGTTTGGGAACGTGCTTTGTTCTTCAAGTACCCATAACAAGCTGTGTTTCCTCATCGTATCTGTGTAAAGTGCTCCCTGATGAAACCTACACAGAAACCCCACGGCGTGCAGCCCTGAGCCATGGACTTTCACAAGCCCTTAGAAGCTTTCCCAGAAAGTTGCTGGTTTTGAGCCACTACTCGCTGAAGGTCAAACCTTCTTTCAGTTGTAGAAAACCAAGTCCTCAAAGGCTTTGCCCGGGCTGCAGCAATAGCCATACACCCAGAGGAATTGTCCTTCAAAGCCCCACGGCTGCTCACGAATTGGCTACGGTAATTCCTTCTCTTGTTCCATCACAATCACCAAAGTCGCACCCACGCAACCCCACCCTCTGCTTGACACCAGCACTTGATCCTCCAGGATTCATCTCTGAATCTTAAGAGCTCATGAGAAACTGTTTTCCTGTAATTATTTTCCTGTAAAAGCCAAATCTATATATTACAGCGACTTTGTTTGTAATATCCGAAGCATCAACTATATGCTGTTGCTATTGCTGCTCACAATTATTTCCTACCATTAGTGGGAACTATATGACAATGTTATTGCTGTTAATAATTCTTTGCTGTCACTGAAGCTCCTTGATGATGCAGAGAGTGAGCGCAAGGGTCCCAGAGATATGTTCTGGTTTGTATCATTTTTTTTACATGAGAAAACTAGATTATTACACGCTTGGGAGGAGCTCTCCATAAACATCTGCCAAGTTACCTCATTATCTTCCTTCAAATCCCTCCTTAAAAAACTCATTTGTCATGATGCCTACAAAGACTCAACAGCACGGCACTGACATTACTAACTAACCCTACCAGCTAATGGTATCATCTCCTTCCCTATACCCACTCTCCTTGGACATTTCCATCGCACGGTTGCCAGAGCCCCCTTGGTGTCGTACGACCCTCAGCACAACCTTAGAGCCCATCACTAGAGCTCCTGGGTGCTCACAGTCCCGATGCAATTAACGCATCCTCCTGGTGGGATGCAGAGTGCAAGTTGCCCAAATGTACGAGGACACTGGGATTTTCCCACCTCCTGCACACAATAGATGAATTTTCCCCTCAATTTAAGGTCGCCTCCCAGCACCTACCTCCTTGGCTGGGTGGGTGCCACAGGGCACTCTGACACAACCCGGGCGGCTTGGGCACCCTGCAGAAACAGGCACAAAGAGGAAATCCCAGAGCTGGAAGTGCTTGAACACACTACAAGCTTTGGTAACCTGTCTCGCCGCCCTGCCACCACCCAGCCCCCTCCAGCAAAGAGCCAGGGAAGACGGTGCCTTTCCATCTCAGGGCGGATCAAGAGATTCCATTCTGCATGCTGACTGCCAGCTGCAGCCTCGGCTTATTGGGGGGGCGGGGCGATGCTTTCTGAAAGGATTCATTTCATTGTCCTGTGCCTTTCAGCGGTGTCTCCAGAGTACTTGACTCAGTATCAGCTTCAGTGCTGCACACTGAATGATGGGTGGAGGCTGTTTAGAATCGTAGTTCAATGTGCATAGTGATGGGTAGAAAAGCTCAAGAATTATTACCACTGGGGGCTCTTTTAAAAAGTGTTTTTCTCTTTACCCCATTGATATGGTAAAATTTGGAGAACCAGCATCTCATTTTGGTATTTCAAACCCTCCAAGTACTGGGCAATACTAAACACTCCAGTGACAGATCACCTGCACTTTTCTCTTCATCAGCCAAGTAGTCCCAGCTCCGAAATCCCGCAGCTTCGCTGGTGCCCACCATTCCAGCTTTTGTGCTAGAGCTGCTGTGATTTCCATCAGCTGAGGAGCTGCCCTCTTGTTTCTTTTACTGGTAATTATAATTCATCAGCTTTCTATGGTGCTCATTACTGTGGTATTTGAGTGCCTATTTTTACAGGCTTGAGTAGCTTGCTGTATACCACCGCATCTCACTGCAGACAGACGAGCAGCCTCTCAGGATCCCTCTGGAAATGAGTTCTCCGCATCCTGCACCCTCCCTGTTCCTCCCTTCTGATTACAGCATCCATGGCACATGCCTAGTACTTTTTAAAATAGTATTACAACATGCAATACCAATAAAGATGGCAGTAATCAAAGTAACTTAACTCTTTGCTGTTCCTCATGAAGATTTGAGCTACCCTAATGACATTATCCAACTGCATATCGGAAAAAATAAATAAAATAAAAAATCCTGGCAGAATCTGAGTCTGAAAATGCTTCTACCTGAAGCCCCCTCCTGCAGGTTTGTGTTATCAAAAGCCAGAAGGGAAGCTATTGCAGCAGTGACTGAGAGCAGGTTGAATCAAAGGACATGTGTGTGTAACGTGGGAAGCCTAACATCCCCCTCCACGTCTTGTCATGGTTTGACATGAGCAGGTTGGGTGTTTGTTTCCTCTTCTTCCTCTTTACTTATCTTTCTCTTATCAAAACCATAAGATAAGAGGAAGGAGGGTCTCTACAGGAGCCCAGCCGTTAGTAAAGCCTAGGACATTATTTTACAAACAGGGAAACCGAGAAACACACCCAGAGAAAATATCTCATTTAACACCAGAGCAAGGGGCTAAAGCTGAAAAGCTCACCAGGCTCTTGTCCCTCAATTCTGTGGTAAATATTTTGAGGTTCATCTCTGCAACGACCAGAGTGTTGTTATTAGAAATGAGGATACACCTGAAACCAGGACTTCTGAATGCTACCATGAAAAGAAAGGCAAGATGGCTTTCTGGTTTCCTCCAGATCTTCTAGCTTCCACTGACACTTTCAATCAATAATTATCTCAGATTTTAACTTTGGGTTGATCCTGTTCCTTTTTTACTACAGAAGATGGAGATAACTGCTCTGCCAGCCAGCACACCCACCACCTCACCCCGTGTGCCTCCCAGCAGCATCCCTGCTCCCAAAGAAGCACGACTCCTCCACAACATTTTAAGGAATTAAACACCCTCCTGGTGCTAGAGAGATCCAAGATGCCAGAGCTGCTCACCTTCATCGCTGTTGTCGTCCACGAGGATAATCTCCTTCAGGAGGTGAGCTGGCGTGTGATTGACAGCGCTGTGCACGGAGCGCAGGATAACGGAGAGCGCTTCGTTCACAAAGATGAAGATGATGGAGATCTGGGGGAGGTCCTTGCCATATTTCAGCTCTTTGCACCTGCAGCACGAAGGGCAGAGAGAGACACGGAGTTAGCAGAGCACAGAGTGCAGCCCTTCGAGTTGGGCACACAATGAACACACGGTGCGAGCCAATGGCTGACACCTCACCGCCTTGCACAGCCAGGTATCAGAGCTGCCCGTGCCGAACGTCACCAGAGTTGCCTGGGAAGAGACGGCAGGGACAGAGAGCACCTTCCAGGCCCTGCAAGCACCAAGGGCAGGCTGCAGAGCCAGGGCTCGCTTAACCGAGGGTACGTTTGCGCATCCGCGTCCGTAGGTCTGCGGGCGTGTAACGAAAAGAGAGAAAATGGCTTTAGCATTTCGAGTGAAGCTCCACATTCCTATTCTAAGATTAATAGCTGCTCAGAAATGAGACTTGTCCTTCAATGGTACTTGTGAATTTTCTTCCCATTTGCTTTGGAACAAAATGGATACAAAATGACCCTTGGTTAAATAGTCTTAATGAATGTTTTAGGTCTCTCTGCAGATACTTCTGAATACATTCCTGTCCCTAAAGTACCCCAGCAGAGCACTACCCTGAACCGGTGTCTTTATACTTCACAGCCAGGACAGTTTAAACCCCAAACCTTGCAATCATCTCTCTTGAGTTTCAGGAGTAATTGCTTATCTCGAGCTGGTCTTGTGTTTGGGTATCTGCTCAGACACATTTCTGTGCATCAGAAGGGGACAGAAGCTGAAGGAGATCCCAGGTCGCCTACC
Source organism: Actenoides lindsayi (assembly GCA_025331215.1). NCBI lineage: Eukaryota > Metazoa > Chordata > Aves > Coraciiformes > Alcedinidae > Actenoides > Actenoides lindsayi. Next base: position 17,994 of record WTSP01025124.1, on the reverse strand, counting down.
AGCCAGCTCCATCCCCAGCGAGCAACACGTTCACAGGACATCAATACCCCAGACCTTGAGAACAAAGACACCCATGGAGCAGAACTAGGGTAGCTCTACGTGGAAGAGATCTTCCAGGTAACCCACAGCTCTTCAAAGAGCACACTTCATCCCTAGTAAGATACAGATGTTGTTTTAATGCCATGTTTTATCCTAACCAGAAACCTAATCTTAATAAAGTCCTTGCAGAAAGCAAACAGGCGATCTCGAACCGCTTCGAACAATTTAATCAAACTCTCCAGCTTTCCCTACGATAAATAAGTGTGAGGGAAGAAGAAAACGAGCCTTCTCGTTCCCTCCCCGCATTCATGACAGATTAGACATGCAACATTAGCAGTGTTCTCAGAATCACAATGAGCATTTCCCAAGTAAATCCAGCCCAGATAAGCAAAGAAAGACCCAACGCACAAACAACATCCCGGTGCCGCTTCAAGCTCGTTGACTCCCCAACAATGCCTCTGTATTTAATTGTACTGGGTGTTTCTTAGGCAACAGCCGGCATTCTTCACACTCCAAAAATGAGACTTGGGAGACAAAGATTTTTACAGAAACACAGGTCTTTCTGAATCTTCTTTAGTTAAACAAGTGTGCTGGATAAAAACAAGGTTGTAGCTCTTGATTTAACTCTCGCCTACCCTAACGCAAGCCAAAGGGGAACACAGTGAACAGTGAAAAAGGTCATCCAAAGGGAAGATCTCTTTAAAATGAATGAGCCAACAGTCATGATGGGGTAAAGTGACAGCTGACCCTGAAATCTTGCCATGGAAGTCAAACTAAACTGACTCCAAGATTAAAAACATGCTTTTGATATATGTCGATACCTGCTAAGCTGAAGAGAAAGTGGTCACAGGAGCAAGAGTATTTCCTTTTAATCATTGCACACCCCTGGGCAGCCTTCCCCTGGGGCACGCTTCAAGGGGATAAAGAGCTCAGTTTGTGATCAAAGAGGTTTGGAGGAAAATCCAAAGCGAGTCCTTTGAGGTTCATCTCCCGCTCATTGGCATTCACCCTGCACCACTCTTATCGTGGTTCTCCTTCCCCGATTGTTGAGGACAGACGACCAAAGATACAGGGAGAAGAGATAAGTCCAGGGAAGGAGCACATCAAATACCCACGTCGTTCATACGCACAAAGCTGCAATTCTCCAAAGGCAGGCGAGGGGGAGGCAACAGCTTTGCATAAACCCCCTGCTCTCCAGTGGCTTTAGCGGCAACCAGAGGAGCGCAGAAGGCAGCAATTTAAAACCAAACGAACAGCCAGTTTGTCAGCCTTCCTCACATGGGGTCTCTTCAGCTGCTGGTGAGACGAGCAGCGGGGTTGGGTGCTGCTCTCTGCCCGCAGCCATGTGCTATCAGACTTCAGCCCCTGGGCTCCACCGCAGAGGTTTATTACTGACAAGCTGACACGGCAACAAGTATTCCTGCGTGCGTGCAGCAAAACGCCCGGGGCTTCTGGGCTCTCCTGGGGCCAGCGAGGGGAAAAGGGGAAAAAAATGCCTGAGCTCAAACATAATTAGAAAGGCCAGTAGAGAACTTGTTAGGAACAGCAGGAATAATGAGTACACGAGATAGGAAGCGGTGGGGTTTTGGCGGTTTGGGTTTTTCTGTGAAGAATTTTAAATAGAAACGGAACTGGTCTGGACTCTGTGCTTCAGCCTTATGGTTCAGACCATGTACAGGTGGAGGTGCAGAAATTTGACTGGTTTAGCGGTGACCTGGCAGTGCTGGGTTAACACCTGGACTCGATGATCTGCAAGGTCTCTTCCAATCACCATTCTGTGATTCTATGACTGTTTTACTCCTAGAAACGTTCGAGACAGCAGTTTAGGGAGGATTCACTGTCTCACGGTGGGTCAGCTTGTCAGGATCTTGCTGGCTCCTGCCAGCAGCAGGCAGGAGAGGCTGCTGGGCTGCCCATCACCCAGCTTAGAGAGCTCTATCCTCCACCTTCACCCTCCAGTACCCCAAAGCACCTCATCTGTTCAACCCTGAGGGGCTGAGTATGGTGGGAAGACACACAATGTGAAAACTTCTGCTGCCTTCAGTGTTTCAAGCACAACCTGGAGGAACAGCATGAAAAAGCCAGTACCAACTCTGAGTGCCAGCAGGAGCAATGACAACAGGCTTGGGGACGAGTCCCAAGCAACAGAGGGGTTATGAAACCACACTTGAGGCACATCTTCCCCCTCTGCCCACAGGCATCACCCTTAGGAGAAAATGCAGTTGGCTCCTTGCCAGGCAGTACCTCCAAAACTCAGATCCTAGGCCAAAATACTTCTCAATAGAGGTCTCAAGCCTCACTAATTGTCCAAAAGGGGACACACAGGACCAGACCTGGATTCCAGCCCAGCTGAAGTTCTCGGGCCAGACTGTGGGCCAGTCTCTTCAGGGATTTAGCAATTAATGAGATAAATGTGATAGTCGAGAAGGTTCTCAGGGGAGCTTGAAGCTAAGCAGCACATGGGAGACAAGAAGCTTTAGGAATAAACCTGTTATTCTGACATTTTTGCCAAGCTTTTCTAGAACCTGAACCGACACCAAAGCACATCCATTTCTTACGTAGGCTGGAAAACTTTTGCAGCTCCTCACATCATCTACGAGGAGAATCTCAGGTTTTAATTTCCACAGTTCAGCTCATACTGTATCTGGTCTGTCCACAAGAAAATGTCAGTCCAGTAAATTGCATTTCCAAGGGAACATTCCATACATTCTAAAACTTTTAAATTAAATACAACAGAGAGACCAGCACAATACATTTCTGTTGGAGTCAGTGATTAGGTTCCATGGGGTCAAAGACCAGCACCTCATTTTCAACCCTAAATTTGCCCACTTTCAGTTTTCCATCATTACCAAAAAGCTGTTTCAGAAACTATTTGCCCCTCAGGTGTTAGGTGCTCCCCAGCCAGGTGACCATCAGCATGTGGCCCCGGGGCAGAACTGCACCACACAGACACTGCCCCTTTACAGAAGGACAATCAATACCTGGCCTTCTACATCTGAAAATACTTCTGACTGAAGAAAACTGAAGCAGGCTGCAGTTCATTCCTCACAATCTCCTCTTTACTAGATGAGAAACGCTGGACTGGTCCAGCACGGAACGCTACTTACTTGCCAACAACTGTAAATTCATTAGCGTGGGTTACACAACGTCATTTTCCCTACTAAACCCTGGTCTCTTCAGTTAAACGTGGGCTGGCACCTGCTTGCAGGATTTATATCAAAATATCATGAATCAATAGCAAAAAGAAACAGATCTTTTATAGTTTCGTCTCTCATTTAGATCAATGGGGTATCGGAGCAAGAGGCATTTTATGTCCCATTAAATCATGCTTGACTACATCCCGTTAAATCACGCTCACAAAACTCTCTGTAAGTTTTGAGAGGCTGGGGAACACCTCCAACCGTATGGCATTGGGTTTCATTTAAGGACCTGACTGAGCTCTCATTGCTAAGCGTTGCTTCTCCTTCAAGAAAGCAGAAAGGAGCTTTATTCCCTCCTTGGTCCAAGGCTCAGACACAGCCTGTTTCACTCCAGAAACAGACTGATCACGGACATCAGACCCGGCACAAACCTCTGCCCAGCGTGTCCCGTGGACCACCTACCAGTGTCCTCCCCATTCACCCCACAAGAGAACCTGGGAGGCAGATGGGTGCAGAGGCCACGGCACTACTGGACTGTGGACACTGTACCTTCCATTCCCTGGGTCCAAGATCTTTATTCAACATGAAGCCCAAGTCTGCAATCAGGAAGAAAACACATGGAATAAAATATATTTACGGAGCACATTTTTTACTGTGAATTCTTTGCAGTTACTGCTTTATGTGAGAAGCCATTCAGAAACAAATGAAGGATGAGGAGGGGAGATGGGGGACGGGGAAATATGGCCGAGTTTATGCTGAACAGCTTGACATACATCAGGCCGTATTACTCAAGTCAGCCAATTTCAAAACACGCAGAAAAATTAAATAAATAAATCAGGTTTTGCTACTATGTGTGTCTGTCTGCCTTTGCATCCTCTCATCATTTGTTTTACGCTCACCACACAGCTGTAAATCTGCTCTTCAGTGCAGCAAGTGAGATTAGGATGTTTATTGGCTGTCTCAGTAACAGAAAAGGGATATCATATCACTCACTGCTTCGTGATCCCACCGCAGAAAAATAACCTGGAATCACAGCAAGTGCTGCTGGAGCACAAAGAGGCCACAAAATGGCAAGTGAGATTTAAAAACCACTTCTTCCTGCCCAGTGATTTAACACGCTCCGCTCTATTACTCAATTAATACCTACCAACTGTCTTCTGGGTGCAGAGCTATTTCCATCAACCACCTCAAATCACACTGTCCAGTAAGAGGCAACGGAGAGCCAAACTCACATGGTTTTTACACCTTCACTACCCCAAAGTAAACACCATTTACCAGCTCTAATCGGTGCACGTTATGAACAACCTGGAACACAGCCTGTTCATCTTTTTCCTCATTTCTGCCTTTTGTATTACCTCCTTCTCCCCAATTCCAACATAAATATGCCTATCAAAGTTTTAAGTGGAGATCAAATGCCATTAAGTATAGCTGTCCTCGTTTCCAGCGAGGAGGCAGAACTCCATAAATTTGAAAAGCCTGCTTTGGGCAGACGTGCCCTGGTTTTCAAATACATTCAATCTTTTAAAGATGATCCATCAGTAACCTGATTTTCCTAATGATACATTTCTAAAAACTTGTTCCGAATGCCTATTATCCAGCCTGGAGCCCTCTGGAGCCATCTCTCCAACTGAGGGATGGGGGTGCGAAAACAGCTGGTAAAGAGGTGCTAGAAAAACACTGCTGAAGAAGAAGTATCTGCTGCTGCAGATTCAGAACATGGATGATATTTTAAATTAGTTTTAAGCAAGGTAGAAAAAAAAAAATCTAACATCACACCTGCTGTGCCTTCAAACACTCGGGTAAAACAGTCTTACCATCTGTTTCAAGACCTATTTTTGCGTTGCATAGAACCACACAGACACAACATTTTGCCATGAGCTCTTTTCCTCCAGGCTGCTGTCACCTCAACGCTACCCAAGGCACAGTCAGGAGTGTAAGTGAAGGTTCTGCTTCCAGATTTGGCCATTCAGCCTTTGGTCTGCAAATGAATTTCCCAAAGCTCATCTCCACCACAGTCCCAACAGCATAAGCCCTCCTGCAAAGGTCACTTCCAGCTCCACGCTCAGCTTGGCTCCTCACTGGCTGGGATGCCAAAGCAATGGCAAGTGAAGCCAAACAGGAAGTTCAAGAAATGCCAATGAAAACCAAAACCTTCTTGTAAAAGGGAGCATTCAAACATGCCCTACGGCACATGGGAAGCAGCAACGTGCAGGGGTCCTGGGCAAGACCACAGTGCCTAAGCCAGAAGGCAGAAGCCACATCAGAGCCTGAAGAGAGGACAACCATCCTCCCCCCAAGCTGCATTTTTATTTTGAAATGCACATCTAACCAGTAACTGAAGAACAGCAAAGATCAAGGGGACACCAAAGGCAGTGCAGATGTATCTGTGTGGGGTCTCACAATGCTAATAAGAGGAAGGATACACCTCCCCCAGCTCTCCATCACTTGCCTGCCCTTGGTTTAAGGCTCTTCCCAAATAAGCTGTAGCTGAGGTCCCCAGTCTGGCATAAACCCACCAGCCTGTCTGCCAGGTGTGCGATGCTCTGGTGGCAGCAAATCGGCCATCGTGGGTCCAGCACAACCATCAGCAAGGCAGATTGGCTGCTCACCTGGGCAGTGAAACCCTCCTCGGTCCGCAACAAAAGGACAGGTCCTGAGGGCTCCTCAGAAACCATTGCCAGCTGGAAGAGCAGATCCCATGCACCTCTCCCAGATGTGGACACAGCAGGACTTGGCTCTGACCTCCAAGCTCAGGAAGGTCACTATGGGCAACAGCATCAGCACTCCCTTCATTCAACTGCTTCAGGACCGATGACACTGTTTTCAAGATAAATATATGCAAGTGCAGAAAGGCAACGAAGGCAAAGCAACCACTGTAGGCCAGGCTCAGGTACCATCACTGCGAAGAGCAGAGGAAAACACCTTCTGAGCCTGTGTCACAGTAAGAGAGGCCCAGGAAGAGCTCAGAGAGCGACACTGCAGCGTGCTCACCCCGTAACACAGCGCATCCCCCTGCCACCTCCGAGACAGCCAGCAGAGCATCTGGGTACCCTGTCCCCACACACCCACCATCCTTGACTGAAAATTAAGTTTCTGTTTAGTGCTCTGTAAAGCACAGGAGAATTTTACAAGCTGCTATATCTGATAACCGTGAAGAGCTATCTATATGCTGTGCACAGCAGGAAAGGGCACCAGTATGCTGAAAATCCCCCAAACAAAGTCCAACCTTACGGAACAGCACTAGATAAGACAAATCTCTACTCATCCCTAGTCTTTTTGAACACCAGTGCAAGGTAACTGTTGTTATGAGAAAGCAGCACATGCTATTTGGAGACATAAATGCAGTGCAGGCTTTACGTTTCCCACCTCCACCAGTGCAGGAACTGACACTACATGATAGCTGAAGAGGTGATGAAGAATAACACGTACAACTGCCCAAAAGTGAATTACCAGCAGATCAGGAACATAGAAGTGTAGTGTGAAATCCTGATACCATTTTAGAGTAAAATTTTCTTTCTTCCTCCCTGCTGACATTCAGCCCTCTTCAGCCCACCCACTGCTTTGAGTCCTTCCTCCAGCACGAAGCCACTAAGATCCCCCACCCCTGTAACCCAGTACAGAAGACGTGATGTACAGTGTCTGTCACAAGCAGGATGGTCAGACTCTACTCTGCTTTGGATAGATGTCAAGTATGAGAAAAAAAATACACACAGGAGAAAAGGTCAACAAAATAACAAGAGGCTGCTTTTTTTTTTTTTTTTTGCAGCCATTGGAACAATTTACTGGGTCTGACTCATGCCTGGCACAGGTAAGGATTAGGCAGCATCAGATGAGATAATTTTTGGAAGGACACAGCATCGCGTTGGGCTCCTGCGTTAGGGAACACACTGATGGCCACACGTACGTACTGGACCCACTGGTTCTGCTGCCACGTGGCAGAGGGTCTGAGGAGCAGAAGCCCTCTCTGCTAGCCTTGACGGGTGCTCAGGCTGACTAATGACCAGTGTATCTATTTAATAGCTACATCATCATTAGCTTTGACGCTGTGCCATTACTCATCCTTGCAGAAATGCCTTTTAGGGCTGTTCAAGACACAATTCTCCCACACTGCATGAAGGTGACATTCCTTCTACACATCCTTTTCAAATGCCAGCAGCAGGAACCACCATGAAGAAGGTTGAACACCCATAGTCTGAAGTCTATGCCCCAAGTCTTTAGGGCTCTATGTTGCTCCCCCATATCCTACAAAGATACCCCTCTAAATATTAATGGGGATCCTACCGGAACCCTGTCCATCTTTTTTGTGTGGTAAGCCATAACAAACACTCATGAACTGGGCAGACAGAAATAGTCAGGCATGAAAATCTGTGCCAGTTGTACAGTGGCACATAACGGACAGGGAAACCCAGAGCCCATGTGCCTGTGAATGGAAACAGGGTAGACAAAGAATGTGGTGGTTCTGATTAGGGAGACCACACTTCTTCATAAAAGAAGATCCTGATGACAGGTTTTCAAAGATTTCCTCCTCTCCTACATATAGACTGGGTAAGCTTCCCCTCTACACACACACTATTTTTAATTCTGTGCACCCAGTACTTCCCCAGTCTGGAGCCTGACATACAGTTATTAATCATTTCTTTGCTGGCCATCACACAAAATAAATCCAGCTAACGTGCTTATCAGGAGCTTATCCCTTCCTGACATTTCGTTCTTGTTTAAGGCTTGAGGGTTTGAATATTTAAATAGGCAAATATTCTTTTGATTAGTAGAATAAACGATTCTTGTTACTTACTGTCCTTAAAAACACGGTTAGCATCGTGAAAGTGCTCAACTGTGTTGGCACAGCTTTTATAGGATTTTGTAGAATTTCCTATAAATGCGGTTCAGCAGCAGAGAGAGAGTTCAACTTAATAAGCTCATACATTTTTTAAATGCCTTTCCTGCAATGATATATGGAACTGTAACATTAAAGTTAAGGGTGCGTACGAGACAACTTGGTTAGAATTTCTGCACATTAAGCAGAATTCTCCCCCAAATTACTATCACATATATTACTGTTTCACTAAGCTCTTAGGAAGGCAAGCAGAAGCGAACGTTGTCTGGCAATGTTTGCAATTATCAATGGGTCCCTCAGAGACTGGGAAGCTTCTCACCCTTTGGTTCCCAAAACTGCCCTCCCCAAAGATGACGTACTGACAATTTTACCCTGTCATACAGACAGAGCATCAGGGCCCTTTTGGTGGAGCAGGTTAACACACGGTGTGGTTTAGAGTCCCACAGCCAGCCTATGGGTACGGTCACCAGGCAGGTACTCAGTATAGATTCACAGAATGGTTTGGGTTGGATGGGACCTTAAAGATCACCTAGTTCCAACCCCCCTGCATAGGCAAGGACACCTCTCGCTGGACCAGGTTGCGCAAGTAACATCAACCACTGTGTCTGCTCCTGCCAGACAGGCCCTCGGCTCTTTGCCTGCTCCTCATCATTCCCACGGTGACAAAACACACTGTCACAGGGCAGGGCTACACACCAGTACCTCAGCCCTGTATAACCATGTTACAAGGAGGTGAACGTGCCTCTCTCAGAGCCACAGCTGGACACCACGGACATCCACTCAGAGCTGGGGACTCAGGTTGTAAAGAGGCACGGACTGAAGGAACAGGCTTTGGAAATGGTTGTCTGTAGCATTTTACAAGGGGCTTTTTTGTGCATTTACAACTTTACAATGCATTTTACAAAGGTAGACACAGAGCACATCAAAGCGAGAAGCACCCTGACCTGGTGTGTGGTGCAGATCCTGAGCAATCAGGCTGTGATGCAAGGTCTGCTCTCGACTTCATCGCGGAACTCCGGAGCAAGCCCCGTGTTTCCATCAAGGAAGGGCTGGCACTGAGCCAGCCGGCACCGTCGAGCAGAGGAACGCTGACTCTGCTGCACGGGGGCAACCAAAGCCTCAACAGTTACAACCTTCTAAGTGCTCGGAGACCACGGGATGAGAGGCACTACTGTGAAATTGCAAATGAACCGTGTGTGGCTTGACACCCTCTATTAGAGGGGTCTACTACTCACGTAGCCCATCACACAGACACAAGACTGGGTGTTGCTAATTAAGAGACATCTAGAAGTCAGGCTCCCTTCGAGGTCGACGAAGTGACACCGACACTGCCAAAGGACAATTTATTCCACCCCTCTATTCGAGGTGTAAGTATCTTGCTGGCTGGTATAACAGCCTGATGCAGCAATTTTTTGGGTAGGTGGAAATGCCTTTTGTCTTCCTTGCTCACAGGCAGACCTGCACTGAGCATCCAGATGGGCACATCCAGGGACGGGAGCCCTTACCCTCCCATCAGCCCCTCCCAGACCAATGACTTCAGGGTGGCAACCACACCACCAAGCTCTACCAACAAGTTCACAGCTCTCCTCAGGTAGGCTGGTATAATGGTGTCTCTGCTCCAAGCCTTGCCTGCCAAATTGAAAATGAAATCCTTGGTATATAGACCTACCGTAGGAGCATCTCACCAGCATAGATCTCATAGGAACTCAAGATTTTGACATTCCCAGTACATACTTAGGGCAATGCATAAGAAAAGTGGCCAACACGTGCTGCCTGAACACAGGGTGGAACAATGCCATTGCTGGAACAGCCAGTATAAAAATGACGAACTTAAAAGGCACAACAGACGGTTAGAGATCGCTCTTTTTTTGTACTAACAGATCTGCTCCGCTGATGGGTTTATGAAATGGGAAGCTGAAAAGCCTTTTAAACCTTCTCTGTTACATACAGAAATCACTGTATACGTTTACTTAATCTGTGTCAGAATTAGATCAGCTTCAGCAGAGGAGTGTCGCTCAGCCCTGCCAAATTCCTGCATGGTGGAAGAGGAGAGCTCCACAACCCCAGCATCACAGACCTGGCACCACCACAACCCACCCCTGTAACACAGGCCACTCACTGAGTTCATGAACACACCATTTGGTAAGCGATATATACTGCTTCCTTCAAAAAAAAATCCCAAACTCAGCCACAAGCAATACCAGAAGAGTCAAAAAACTGAGGATGACTGATTTTGATCTGCATTTCTACTCATATTCCAACCTCAGGTACTAGTTAACTGAATGCAATTAACTGGATATAAATATCGGTGCCCCCTTAAAGGTAGGGGACATTAAGCATGGAGAATAAATATATATATATATAAAAAATAAATATATATGGTCAATAAACTTGAAGGCCACATAGGGAGGTAGTGACAGAGTTAAAAAGCCATGACTGGCCACACTGTCTGTACTCGATTTTTCATGCAACACTTATTTTCTGGTGCAGGCCAAGCACCCCCCCCAACATGCCTTTATCTCCAGAGATCCAAAAGACAACAGATACACCGCAACCTAGCACAGGCACTTTAGAAAGTCTCTAACCATTACTTAAACCCAAGGAACATGATTTAAGGTTATAGATTTGTTTGCTGCTGCAACAGAGACGCTAACAGGAGTATCTAAAGCCTGCCACACTTGAGACATCAGCTCCTTTCTCACCCTGCCACAACCACCAGCCCCCAAAGGAGACAGGGGTAGACTGCAACTTCAGGTTCAAAGTACAGGCTACCTTATTAGATGCATTTTTAGGTCATTACATATACTTGATATGAGTAAACACAAAACACAAATAGCAAACTCGTATAGAAACACATAGAACAATGCATGGTCTACACCTCCCTGACATATACTTGTCATTTACAACCCCCACACCAGAGGTTTGGATGTACACCTGAGAACCACACAGTAGGGAAATTCAGGAGTTGTCTTCCCTCTCCTCCTCACCATGACATCTGGTTCTTACCCACTTCCCACAAAACCTAGCACAGAACCTTCTCCCACCTGCACAAACTTAACACATCCAAGATTCGGCTCCTCTTTCCTGCCTGCAGCCAGCAGCTATTCACAGGTCCCCTCCTGGCCCAGCACACGCTCTGCTTTCCCACAGAAAACCAATATGTACTTTGTAGTAATGCAGCTGAAAACCTGGGAGGTAAATTCTTATATATCAATGGTGCACTGATTGGATTGAATGATTTACTCATGACTGGGTGGCAAAGCATCGTGGCTGAAATACAATACATTATAAATCATGTTACAATCTTCTGCTGTCTCTGCACACAGAGTGTGAACACACACAGAGGCAGGTTCAGGCTCGCTCGAGTTTCCTTGCTCCAGTCGTAGAGACAGATTCTCAGCTGTTACTCACAGATCCGTATTGCTTGCTGTCTTTAAATCTCGGTAGGAAAAGAAAAACCTTGTACATCCTCCTGAAGTGGTGACAAGTAATTCCGCAAAATAAAGCTATTCATTTCAAAGAAGCTTCATTCACGTTCTGCTCACAAAAATAAAGCTTCTCCAGGAAATGAATTGATCTTCATTTGGCTTTTGTAAAGATTATGAACAAGCTTAAAAGAAAGCAAGTGTACAGACTGCCAGTCACAGTGCCACTTCCTAATCACGCTCCATTCATCGATGGCTTATTTTAGTTTGTATTTTGCTGATTCAGTTGCACATGTCTTCTTGCAAAAGGGATTATCAATATTAAATCAATTGTGTCTACCCCCCTATGAAGTACATGGAAAAAGAAACCACTTTCTACTACCTGAGCATCTTAAAAGACCTAGTGCTGTCTGGTAAAGCTCAGTGTTTATAGATTTGGAACACAAGAGTCCCCTAAACTATTTCTGATCATTGAAGCTCTAAAACTCCCCACATTTCCCCAGGAAACTTGGTTTTAAAGCATCTACCTTATTTCCAGTAACTTTTTTTTCAGAAATATTGTGCTTTATATTTTAGAATTAGGCTATCAAAATATGCATTGCAATTTAAATATTTAGGAATACACAGGCATTTCTAAATGCTCACTGCTTACTCAGCAAGTTCTAACAGGAAATTATCTACAAAGTTGTAAAAACAGAACATGCAGAACAGGATTTATTTTTCTGAGAGGCTTTTGTAATAAAGTTATTAGGTTCTGACAGATCTAAGGGACGTAAAAGCCAGAGCAATGATGAGAGTCACATCCACTTACCCATTTCTCCCCATGAGCATAAGCTATTTCACACATCAGAAGAAAAAGTCACTGAGATCTCCTTGGTCTGGGATTTATTGAACAGCCACAGTTTGGAGACAGAGAGGAGGAAAATTTCAGAAATGAACTCCAAAACTATTTCCAAGGATTCATGCTTTGAGGTCGAGTGTCCTTTGATCCAAGTCACTGATGGCAGGACAAGCTCACCTCCAACATGGGTCACCCTTCCCAGCGAGCTGCAGACATTCAACAGGCAGCTGAAGGCAACAACCCACTGGCCAAGAGAGCCAAGGCACCAGATGGCTGTGGATGCTGGAAAACTAAATAAATGACTTCAGGACCGACACTGTCAAGACACCAGTGTTTGACTCACACCTCTGCCTGCTTTAGCTGTGAACATGCAACCCATTTCAAAGCTCCCGTGGCAACAGAAAAGCTCTCTCTGCAACACACGGAAGCAGATCAGTAGCACAAACACACAAGCTTTGATTTCTTTGGAAGCCAGCTTAAAAGAAGTGTATCCAAAGCTTAATTTGGTTCGTTTATTTTCATAAGTATAGTTTAGTCAGAGGTATTTATGATAACGCAGGTATTTTCAGCACCGGAGTTCAGAAGAGCACAAAAGCAACTTGTTAAATTATACTAATCCCATCCTCTTCCAAAGCGTGCATTTAATACTTATGTTTACATTAGTAAGTGTTTTATAGCACACTTCATAGATAGAAGTCTTCCCTGAAGCATCATGTTCCAAACTTACAAGAATAGGGAATAATTTTGTAGTCAGGAAGGGAAAATTGACAATTAGTGGAATCTATTGCATAAAATAAATCAGGTTCCGTGTACATAAATCCACGGTCACAGCGTTTTAAGACAACACTACGCAGCATAACCACTGTAAGGGAACCTCGTAAAAGCCTCTAAACAAACTCTAGGGTTCCTTTCCCAAAAATGACTTTTTTTACCAACTGAGTTTAAAGATGATACTGGGGCTTTTAAGCACCAAGGGCTTTTGACACACTTCTGACTCTACATACAGCATGTGCAGTTGTCAGCCAAAGCACACTTCAACGACCTTTACTTCAAAATGAAAAAAGCAAGCTGTCCTGTGTCCCTGTCTAAACCCAGAATGGAAACAAAACCAAAATAACTCCCTAAACTTCTCAGTAGGAAGCCAGACACTTTCAGTTCTATGGTGATTCTTCCCAGCTCTCAGTGGAGCCAACCCTACCCGCGCCTGGAAGGCATCACAGTGCTCTGCCCTGGGGAGATGGCTCCCTCTGAGAGGTCACAGCAGTAGGCATAAAAAAAATAATCAGCAAATACCAAGCACAGCTGGAAAAGTGTGTTTTTAGAGACTTTACTCGCCCAGTTTTCAAGAAAAAGAATTACTGGAAGTCCAATAACAATCTCTCCGTACACACATATTGGTGTGCACTGAGGAATAGAGATCGATACCAGTATTTATTCAATAGCACGCTGGTTTGTATTAGTACTGGAAAAGCAATGCAGCAGTAAAGCAGGTTTTTCCTCTTGTGCAAATCACCCAAAAGTCATGGAAAGTTGCAGCAGTGTCCCCGGAGAGGCAGGCAGGGAAGCCACCTTCCCCAGAGACAGGCAGTGCCTGCACACACAACAGCAACGGTCGCTCTTTGGATCGCAAGAGTCTTAAAGATGTCAGAGACAGCAAAAAATAATATTGTTTCAGGTTTAAGGCTGGGTTAACCATTACCTTCCTATCCCCATGACCTTCAGAGAAGAGAGGGGACAGATCTGGCACAGTCTCAGGCATTCCTTTGGAGAGCACCGGGAACACGTGCAGCCTGGTAGAATAAAACCGCCTAAAGCCGCCCAGAAATCAGAGAGGTCGGCACACAGGGACAGAAAACACCCAGCGACCTGGCTCTCAACTGCAAAACCAGCTGAGTTTCGGTCAGTCTTGTTCTGAGGCACATTTCCTTTATGCCAGAGCTTTGACACTGATATTCACTGCTTGATTTCTTTACTTTCTCTTTCTGAAATTTTTCAGGTGGCATCTTTCCAGGTACTGGAAGTTGTTATTTTTCCTTTTTTCGTGGCTGAAACCATAGAAAGTCAAGGATAAGAGTGTTTTGCACACAGCGCTGGATCAGACCCTCAACTATCTAGTACAAGATACACAACTACTACCAAATTTTTCCTAGAAGTGAAAGTATCTTTTAATGCACAGCCACATGCTTTTCAAAGAGAATTTCACATCTGAAAGTCTTTTTTTTTTACCTCCTTCTTACACCTGTCTTGATTCCTTGCTAGCTTTTCCTTCAGTTATTTGATGAAGAAAATCCACTACATCCTGCCTCTCTTTTCCTTGCTACTGTTAGTACGTAGTATCGAAAACAAAAAGAAAAACAAACAGAACCAGAGCAAAAACAAAGCAAAACCCTCTTTGCAAAAGGTAAAATAACATATTGTGCAGGCAAGAGAGAAAGAGCTCTTTTGACCTCCTTTGTTTGCAATAAACAGCAGTAGCTACAAATAAACAGTCATGAAGCTCATCGCCCAGCAAATATCACCGGTGTAATTCAAGTAGTTTGTTTTTGTCTTCTTAAGGACTGTCCTTCTCCTCAGAGTCATTTCATGAAGCCTGGCTAAACACCCTTGGGCAGGACATGACTAAATAACTGGCGTAGTATCACAATTGTGTGATGCCAGGAATGTTCCAGTTACTAAAAACTTGAAAAAACCACCAATAAAGAGCTCTCTCACTTGCTGCAGTAACATCTGCAGATCTCAGCGACGTCTACCAAAAAAATATGCTCGTTTGGGCAGAGAGGAACTGCAAAAAGCATTTTACTTCAAGGAAAACTTTATCTGAGCCCCACCAAACTTTCCTGTGCCCCATCAGAGCCAAGCACAGGGCACAAGTTGAGCCTCATGGCACAAGACGTTGCCAGTCTTGGAGCGTGCAGGAGAAGCCCCTGAGAACAGATAGAGCTGGTGTCCAACACAGCACAAGAACCTCTCGTGTGCAGCACAACAGAGATGTGCAGGCAGATGTGGTCTCACGGGCGAGAGATTCGATTGCATGTCTCCAAGGCCTATCCTCCTGGACAGTCCTGATGTATCTAACTCACATTCACAATTTCCCAAAGATGTATTTGGGTTTGGTTAGAAACCCAAAATCCAGTTCTTTGTCCTCGAAACATCCCAATAACCCGAATGGAGACTCAGATCTAAAGGTCTCTTGGCAGAGGGCAAAAGGATCCCCGGGGGGGAGGTGAAACCACAAAAGGAGCAGTGCCTTCTGCTACAGCCTGGTCCCTCCACCCCAGAATATGCCCTTGCACCCCATCTGTACACGCTGAGAGCCCCTGAAGGGTACACACACACACACATCACATAAAAATCAAATCAAGAATGGATTTAGCTCCTTTCAGTTAAGGAAACTGTCCAACAACAACCCAAAGTCTTCTCTAAAACTCTCTGTCTTTCCCACCATAACCCAAAGAAAGGCTTTCAGCCTGTCACCACACAGAAGCCTCAGCTAATAAACCCAGCAAAGGCAGATGGTGCTCAACAGCCCAAGAGCTCCCAGGCTCCCCAGGAAGGCAGCTACAGAAATAAACGGGTGATTCAGCCACTTGAGTCAGAGTCATTACGCTGAAGCGTCTCAACCCCCAGACACGCCACTGGGAAAAATTAAAATCAAGCCAGTGATACGTAACTGTCCAGTCTTTAGCAATGGCTTCCAGGTGATGCTCCAGCTCTAAGGCCACGTGGTCCAGCTAGCAAACGCAAACCTTTCGCCGGGTGCACACCGCGAAAACACAAAAGCTTGAGATCAAGTTCCCCACACACACTGTCAAGGTCTTCCCAGGACCCGACCCGTACGCAGGACCCACAAGGCAGGCAGGAGGAAGGGGTAGAGTCTCCTGGAGAGGAAGTTCTCAAAACGCCTGAAAAATCAAGCTGTGGCAGTTGCTCATCACTTACGCCGTTTTTTGCCCTTCACTTTGATATCTCGAAGCCTGCCTGCACGAGAACAGCTGTTGAGAGATTTGCAGCAGCAGGAATATGTCATCTTCAGCCAATGATTCGATAGTCCTAACAACTGTGGGTATTATTTTTCTTAAATCTACTCCTTAATCCCATAATGCCATAAAATACCACAGAATCAGAGCTTTGCAGGATTCCAGAAAGGAACAGACTTTTAAAGAGATAATGAGACCTCCACATTTATATTAGACAGGATTAAAAAGAGAGAATAGGGAAGACGGAACGTACCAGATAGGAAGATTATTTCATGGTTTTCCTTAAAATGATTTCTTCAACCTGAAATATCTGCTAATTCCACTATTGGAGATTTGATAGTGGATAAGACAGACAGGCAGATGGATCTAACACGGCAATTTTTATTTTCCTGCTCCATGTAGGAGAAGTACCCATTAAAATGTATATCATGGAATAAAATATAGATGCATAAAATCTAGTATCAGAGCAGGGAATGTTAGCAGCCCCTAGGATCCCATGTAAATATGCTTCACTTTCAATCAAGAAAATAACACGTCTTCTTAAACCCTGCCCATCCTTCATACGCAAGCAGAAAATGCTGTGAATTGATCAACAATAAAACTCACAGATCAGCCTTGTCCTTCACAGTTTTTACGCAAAACTGCAGAAAATCTTTCTTCTTTTTTGGAGATTTGTGGATAAATCCTGCAGTCTGCAGGCAGCACCTTCGCTACTTCATTCTAGAAGCAGTAATTGTTTTCCAGAACACGCAGAAATCTCATCTTAAAGTCCCAAAAAACCTAATCAAGCAAGATAGAAATGTGTTGCCTGTGTCTATCCCATTATGCCACTGTTCCACAGCAAGACTTGAGATAAGGTCCCTTGCACCAAAACACTCATCCTCCCTTATTTTAGCCAAAGCAGCAGCTTTCTCAGTCATCCAAACTCTAACTCCATTATCTGGCTCTCTCTAAAAGCACCTTGCAACACACACCCAACGTCATCTTTCCTACTCAGCAGAAGGCCAGGATCATAAGCCATCTCTATTTAGAAGATCAAGACTAAGGTGTTAGAGGCACAGCTCCTTACGCTGTCAGCACCACGCACGGTAGTTCAGTGTCCGTGCTCTCAGCAGCACTTTTTTGGGTATCAGTCCGGTGTAAAGTCTGATGCTGCTCAAGCAGTGAACAGCAGGGTAGACTTTCTACCTTCCAGCCTAGGTAAGCAGCCTCAGTTTTGAAGGAAAATCTCTCAAACTGCACTTTATAACCAAAACAAATGACGATAATCCGAACTACCAAACAGAGACAGCACAATTCTCCAAATCAAGACCCGTAAGGTACCCTGCCCTTGCTGCCAGCCCTGGGAAAGCCCTTATCTTCTCGTAAACACCATCCTGCATCCAACCCCTCTTGGACCACTTGGCTCCAGGGAAACTCGCCGTGATCCTTTCTGTTGTCTCTGGGCAGGGACTCTAAAGGCCAACAGCTGGGACTCGAGATGCCTCCTCACTGCCAGCATCTGCCTACAAATCACGCTGAGCAGGGACCCCAGCACCTCTGAGCACTCAGTGCTGGCCACCCAGTGCTGGGAGTCCAAACACAGAAAGATTAGAAAATATGCCAAATTTCCCCTAAACTCGCCTTATTCCCCTTCACTTTGGCCACAGTCACAAAGAGCAGACAGGAAAGGGACTGATCCAGCATAGCTCAGCACACAGGAGAATGACACTTGACCCCATTCCTCTTTTTCTTTAAA
>WTSP01025123.1:0-33039 GCA_025331215.1 Actenoides lindsayi | reverse complement strand
CACCCGGCTGGGCACCGGCCTGCCGGGCCCCCTGCTCTGGGTTACCCTGCTGGATGGAGCAGGGGGGGGACACCAGATCAGCTCCAGAGGGCCCTTCCAATCACCATCGTGCTGGGATTCTGTGATCCTGTGAATTGGGCTGAGAGGGGTGTGAAGCTGATGGAGCTCCTGGTTGAAGTGTCAGTGATGCCACCGAGCTTTCTCAGCTTGTGGGGCACAAAGAGGCTGCAAGAGCTTTCCCTACTGCCCTGCCACTGCCCACCCCTTTTCTCCTTTCCCTGAGGGTGGTTCCCCTGCTCTGCCCCTGTGTTATGGGAGACCCCAGCTTTGTCATCGGCTTCCCCTGCCTCAGGCTAGAGACCTAAATAGACAAGGATAAAAAGAGCACTTGTGTCCAGATGATTAAACCAGAGCCCTTAAAGCTGCTTTTTTTTCCACCAGCTTGCCGTTAGCAGCAGCAGTAGGTTCACCATCTCTGCAATCAGTGGCTGTGTTATCGTCGTTCCTGTGCACGGACAGTAACCCCCGGGCACTGGCGGCAGCGCTGTGCATCGGCTGCTGTCTGCTGGAATGATAGTGAACGATAATGTCATCCTCTGCATTTAAAAATAAATAGTTCATGCTGCCCTCAGAGCTTCTGAGCAGGGAAAACAGAGCACTAATAATGAAGACAAGCGATGTGTGACCATGATGTGCCACGGTGCTGCTGTCAGAGGCTCTCCAGGAGCACACAGGTAAGGTCAGAGCTTTGGGGGCTGAGTTCACCCCGTGTCCTGCTGCCAGCCTCTGGCATGCCCTGGCAGATAATTGCACCTCCAGTTTCTTGCAGGTGCACAGACCCACTGAGCATTCAGGGCTTCACATTCCCAGGACCCTGTTCCATAGGTCCTGTGGGAATAATTGCCTGTGCCAGTTCCATAAGAGCATTACAAGGCCAGGCCTTGCAGGAGCAGAAGGCACTTGGGTAGTGTAGCAGCAAGGTCTGTAGAATCTGTGTTGTCTTTGGATTCGTCCTTTTTTATCTCCAAATGAACCCAGAGCACCCAAAATCTTGAGCCTGCTCCTCCCACCCCTCTCAATCCTACTGCACTCAGTAGTGCATTAAAATCGATAATGCCTGTGGTATATTTATAACTCAGTAGTTAAGATTCCCACCTTGCATCCTATTTGCAGCTGTCCATTGAACGGTGTCGTTAAACAGCTATTCATTTTGACTTGTTTCTCAGGCCTGGTTTCATCCTTTAGAATTGCTATTAGTTCTAAAAAAAAAACAAACCCCAAAGCCCCAAAATAACACAGATGAAGTAGTCGTAGTTACCCTCCTGTAAGATCTGTTCTCCTTTTTGTGTTTTGGATTTTGTTTTGTGAGCCTGGAAACACCCTTTATTTACATTTTTCATATGTGTAAGCGTTACTTCCTCTCGCACCAAGTTGCAGCTGTTCCTCATCTGGAACTGGCTTGCCCTACGCAAGACTTCAGGGCACAAAGTGAGGATGATGTCTTTTCTGGCTGAGCTGAAATCACAGTTCCTACGTTGCTGTAGCGCTGTCCCTTGTTGAACTTGAGACAGCAGAGGCATTTTTACCAATCCTGTGTTTGAAGCTGAAAAGTTCCGCCGATTGCCATGTATATGAGCAGCAGCAGGGGTTATTTCTAGCTAAGCCTGTTTAAATGCATTTGATCATTTATAATTAGGTTCTTCACGGTGAGAACTGAAACAGCAGAAAGAACTTTGCATCTAAACAAGAATCAACAGATGGCAGGGCATGAGGATAGGGTTGGACCAGCAGGGAGCTGCAGGAATTAAAGCTTTATATTCTATTCAATCCCGAGGTAATTTTTTTTTTTCCTGCCCCAAATGAGAATATACAAACCCTCAGGAAATGTCTCTGTCAGCACAGACTGGTTTTGGCTGCTCTGCTCTTTCTTTGTGTCCCCTCCCGGAGCGTGCTGCTGTAGTTACGGGATGGCCTGGGACACCTCCTGTGCCTATGAAACGTGGCCAAAAAGCAGAGGTTAGGCCTGAAATAACAGAGGACTGCGTGCTTGTCGGCTGACAGCTTTTAATGTGAGAACAGTCACTCAGACGCTGGTGTTCCTGCTGCATTAATTGCCATTAGTGTCATCCTTGCGGGAGTATTAAATTCACTGCAAACCTTGAATTAGCACGCTCTCCTCGTTCTGCGGGTCGTACCGAGCCACGGCCATTTGCAGAGGCAGCACGTCCCAAGCAACTGGAGCAGAGACAAGGGATGATGCTCATCTGGCCCTTGGATGTTCCATTTAGCAAAGAAAAGAAGCGGAGGTCGCACTCATAACCGCGTATTTATGGTTCTGTTCTGGAAATTCATAGAATGGCTGCCAAAAAGGGCCCAGCTTTTGCCTCGGCAGCACCATTAACGTGCAGATGTGGGTCAGGGCTGTCAGCTTGGGGCTATTCAGCCCCAGGCCCTGTGCATCAGGCTCTCCCCGTGCCTGGTTCTCCCTTCATTCTCCCCCTTCCCTCCTGAGACCCCCTCCTAAGAAATCTTGGCCTAATAAAGGGGAAAATTTGCCACCGTGTTTGGTGGTTGTAGCCTCCCCACAACAAGATCTATGTGTCTTTGTAGAACACCTCAGTGATATTTGGCAGGGAAATAGAAAAATGTGAAACAGGCATGGCCAGTATTTGCTGCTGGTCCCAGCTGTTCTGGCTCTGAAATACCTGTTCACACTTTGCGAAGCGCAGGGAAAGGTTGGAAAAGGGAAATTGCAGTAATTCAAAATTGTCCTTGAATGGCTGTTGACCCAAATTCCCGTTTCCCAGATGAAAGGAGCCACTGGCTTCCCCAGGGCAGAAAGCAGGAAGGACAATAGCGAGGCCCCAGAACCTACTCTGTCCTAAGGGGGAAATCCAATCAATACTTTGCAATTTTCTAACAATCCATGAATCATTGCAATTATGCAGAGATAATTCAAGCTTTCCAATCCAGCTGCTAAATTAGAGAAAAGCATGCTCTCAGCACTCACCACCCCCAGTTTGACATGTCAGTCAGGAAAAAACCCAATCCTTCAAGTATAAAATCCATCCACTGAAATAATAGAAATTAAACCCTCTCTTTTTAAAACCCTGGACCAAATTAAACAGCCTCTCATGTACAAGGAGTTCTATTTTTCAGGTAATTCCAAGTAATGAAAGCGCATGGAGTCAGTTGAAATTGTTCTGTTGAGAAATCTCTTGAATTCCAGCATCCTCTATGTTCTTTTTCTAGTTCTACAGCTCTAAGAAGAAAAGAATATATAAGAAGAAATGGACCAAATCAAAGTTATTTTCTCTATCAGCCTTTTCTTTCCTAACCCTGGAATTGCAGTAAAAAAGGCCTGGGATCTGAATGGGGACCTATACAAAAAGAAACCTCACCCTGATTTTGCTGTTCTCTGGGTGTCTCTGCAGCACTGACGAAAAAGTGGGAAGGGAGCAGCTCTAGAAAAAGTAACCATCTTCTGGAGATATTTTTCAGCTAGAGCTATGTTACGGTAAGCAGAAAAGAAGGAAAGTTGTCAGTATGCTTTGGGAACAGGAATCAAATGCAACAGACGGGTGACTTGGTATTTCTTGTGATGACTGTGAAAATGAAGTCATCAGTTTCCTGCATCCATTTTGGACTCAAGACACATCTCCTCGTCTGTGTCTGCTGCCTCCAGAGACAAATTAGCAAGATAATACTGGCAGCTCCAGGATAATAGCTGGCCAAGATAGAATTTCTGAGATATGGCTCAAAATCATCTTCCTCTTACTGCAACCTGCCAGAGGGTTTTATTTCTTATGTCAGGTCAAAATCTGCTTGATGCTGGTGTCACTACCAGACAAATACAATGTCAGTGACAGCAGTACAAGCATTATCACATGTCCCATCATCTTCTCATTTGGATTCCAAAGATCAGCCCTGGGGAATGAAGAAGGAGATTTGATTTCTGTGGCCAATTCATTCACTGCTGAAACAACCAACGGAGCTGGCCGGCTGTGCTCGGCATGGCGATGCTTGTTGTGAAGCTGTACAATTATCCACGGAGCCAGGCTGAGACTATGAAACTTTGCTCATTAGGATCATTAGAGAGCTGTCAGATGGAACAACTGGGATGGCTTTGATCTGGCAGAATACCCTTCCTACTGTTCCCAGACCTTGGGAACCATCCAGTTCCCCATAACTTATTTTCTTTTTCAAGTCATTCAAAAGAATATTCATTGTTTTGTTTGTCGTTTGTTTTTTTTTAATAGGATGCAACTTCTTCGGGCAAATGGGAGGCTGTAACAACTGTAACAAGATTAATTTATTAAATATAAACCCTGATATTTCAATGATTCCTCTATAAATATGTTGATAGTTGGTTCTGCCAAGAAAATGACAAAATGTTGCTCATAATCCTGAAGATATTCCCCATAAATCCACTAGGTGTCCTACTGTTTTCAAGTAATTAGGCTCCAGGTTCGTTGGGGATTTTTCCCTAGTTTTGCCCATCAGGCGTTAGAGTCTTTAGTGGAATGAGGTCTGGGTTTGCAGGTTGAAGCAAGAGGTCCGTACGGTTTGTGTGACACAGCCGGCTCTCAGCGCTGGCTCTCTCGGCAAATGCCACTGATGTTTCCCACAGAGACCAACTCAAGGTTAGAGCTGGAAGGGGAAAAAAAAAAAAAGGGAAAAGAATCTGCGTTCCTCTCTTGGGAATGCTAAACAAGCTCCATCAGAGCCAAACCCTCTTCCCGGTCAATTTTGGGCATCTATTTATAGGGCCACTAAAGTGAGCCCGATGCTGACCTCAAAGGTGGTTGGCAACACGTGTTAACCTTCACCGGAGCTGCTCTGCACAGGCTGCAGCTTTGACATTCCTGGTCCCTGTCCCAGTCCCTGGCGGGTGTCCTGCTGCTTGCCAGCGCTCGTGCCTGTCTGCAAAAGCCAGCATGGCACCAGGTCGTGAGGTGTCCTGTCACTCCGAGCACAGAGGGCACGTCAAATACATACTAAGAAAAGCAGGTTGAAAAATAGCCAAAGGACAATTTTCTCATCCCAGAAAATGCTGGGGGTGGAGTGTGACCGTCGGAAAGCCATCAGCTGCTTGGCTGCTCCTTCATTGCACAACTCGGGGTGCACACACTGTACCAAGTCGTGCTATTTGGAACAGCTCTCAACTGCCTTGGAATCTCTTACTTAACACTTAGTCCCAGCGTGGCAGCCTAAGATTCTCTGAAACAGTGATCTCCTAGGTATCTAAAAAGCATCTATCATTATTCCAGTGTTTCAGCACCCAGAAGAGGGTATTTGCAACATATCAGCAAGGGACAGCTACAGAGTGATTTTTTTATGGTCTTGTCACTGAAGGATAAATCCCATTCAGCGTACACCCTATAGCCTTACCCTCCACTGAGCTGTGGTCATTGCATTTGCAAAGATCCCTCCCATTCTTTCTAGTTTCACAGGGCTGCTACACTTCCCCCCCAGATCTATGTGAGGCAAATTAAAAGAAAATCAGGTTTGTTTTCTCTTTTAAAAGTGCCAGAGGCAAAGATGCTCTCAAACAATGAGGTTATCTCCTTTTTCAGTAGGCGCTTCATGGCCAGAAGTCCTGCCCACAGCTATTGGCTGTGCAAATAGGCACTGGGCAGGGTGTCAGGACCAGTTTAATCACAAGCTGCAAGGGGAAATCAGGCAGGGAACAAGAGCCTCCTGTCCTTGGCCCACCAGGATTCCTTGCCATCAGGCATTGTGCATCCCGGGAAGCGCCTAGCATCTGTCCTGCACCATGTGTTACCACGCTGCCTCTGTTTCTTGCTATTTGTGTTGAAGGTATGGCAGTTATTTTCCTGACAACCTGCAAGAAGAAAAGATACTCCAGTCTTCCAACTGTATGTATATATAGATACCTGCTGTAGTACCATCCATATGCAGCGTGCGCCATATGCTGCCTGCAAGAGAGTTTAACCTGGCCCAGCGCATGTGGTTGCTGTTATACATAACAAATACCTCCAGCCTTGCCATGATTCGGTGCATTATGCATGGGGAGCCATCTGGTCCCGTAGCTTAAGAAGCAAACTGAAAATTTGTTAAAACCACAAACAGTCACAATGAGAGAGACTGCAAAGATGTGTTGATATTCCGAGCAGGAGTCTCCTTCCGCCAGGGACTAATCTCATCACCCCTTGCCCCTTGCCTGCTCCTTCCTCTGGAAAGCTGCTGGCAGACAGGCTGTGCTCACAGCTCTGTGAGTACGCGCACCTTTGGGATGCTCAAAAATGCATTTCGTGTGCTTGAGCAAACCTTCTGGGACAAGACTTTTGTCCATAGCCAGATGTGTGGTGAGCAAGATGTACGAGAAGTTTCACGGAGCTTGGATTTATCAAGAAGTGCATCTAGTTTAAAATGCACTCTTGATTATGATTAGTCATTAATAATGTCTCAGTACCATTCAGAATTGCAGCTTATGGCTTAGGCAGACTGAGGGGAAGTCCATCTCAGCTTGCCTAGATGTTCTCAGCCCTGGTGTGGAGATGTATTTTGCAGGGACTGGAGCACCAGGGGAGAAACAAGGAACTCAGTGCAGTAGACAGAGTAGAGTTTGGGACGACTTGGATTTGGCCAAGAGTTTATATAACTTGGCCAGGATACTGGGTTATTCAAACTGTCTTAATTAGATTTTGGAGCCAAACCAGGTTTCTCCCCATTCTGCCCCTGGTTTCTGATGTTTGGAGGACACGGGGAAGGAAGGCAGACAGAAGATGCCTATTTTAGGTCACCTCTGCAGGGAGCACACACGCTTCAGACAGGTGCGCATTTGTTTCCTCTGACACCAAATTAATGGGAATTGATGTATTGATTCTGCAACTCTCCTAAAGATTGCTTCAAATTTTGGGCTGTTTCCAAGCTGGTTAGATGCAATGTGCTCACAGTTCAAGACAGATATTTAATTATCCTAGTGTGAATACAGTTAAAAAAATTCAGTTCACTGTGAAATCCAGAAGGTAATAGCATTATGGTCATGCAAAAAATGCAGCACTCCTGCTTTATATAGCTTGTTAGCATGCCCAGCTACTTCTTTTGGCTTAATACAAGCAAGCCCCTCCAAAATCACAGAATTATTAAGATATTTGCCACTAGAGTAAATTCATTCAGTATTTTACATCTTGTTTTTTACTATCAGTTTCAGGGTACAGTCTTCAGTTCAAATGCAATCTGATGTTCTGTGTTTCTGGAAAGTATTCAGGATTATGGTAGGACTCTACCAAAATTAAAATGTTACTGCCATCACTTCTTACTATCATTATCATTATCATTATCATCATTATATAACAATAACCCTATTATTATTATTAAATAATAATAACCCAAGTCAATCACTTGCCAGTCTCAAGGGTTAAAATCTCCTGTCTTTGTGGATAATCCCATATATAGCTAACTAAATCTGTCAAAGTATCCACCTCATATACTGTATTTGTAGACTATTGGAACATCTCTGTGTCAAATAAGCTCCTGGTCCTAGAAAGAGAAAGCATCTTGTGTTGGGGATGGAGTAGGAGTCTTGTATTTTCTTGCTTTGATCATTGTGTCTCTGCTTTTATGATCTCACTGGGAAAGTTACTTGATGTTTCTTTATTTTGAGTGTCAGGATCCTGCAAATGTTTGAAGTCATCTTTGTATTTCATTTATTTGCTGGCAAAACAGCATCCATCTGCAGTTTAAGAATAGAACATATAAAAAAAAACCTGAATACGGCTCCAAAGCACAGAACATAGAATTTCTGGGCAAAATTCTCTTCTCAGTTACACTTACATAACTCCGGAGCCGTGTCTTCATCTTGCTTGTTGTTCCTCTGAAACCCCTTTTCATTTCATTGCGTCAGACCCAAAGGATCTACCGTATACGGCTAAATCCGATTTCATCACGACTTCTTGTGATTTCCTAAGCGAGCTCACAATCTCAGAGGAAGTACCTCAGGATGTGTTTTTGGTACACGGGCCTCCGTAAGAGATCTGCTGCTGTCAGGTGTTCTCTGTTAGCAGTTTTCCCTGCAAATAAAAACCCCACGTAGGTGGAGAACGGCCCCTGACTGGAGCGGCAGAGATTTCCTCCACGTACCCGAGCAGAGAATCTGCCCCGTGTAGCTGAGATCCTTTTTAAAACACCACGTTCAACAGCTCTTTCTTTAAACAAAGAGTTTGCTCTAAACAGTTTGGTATTTATTTTGTGTAACTCTCTCCCCTGGCTGTCCATGCTATAGAAATGCTGTTTTGCTCCAAGAAGACAGATTGCCTGGACTGGAAGCCTCAGCCCTGATTCAGGGAAGCACATGGTTTCCTTCTTATGATTATGATGATTATGATTACTATTCAGTGTAGGGTGCAATTGTTTTTGGTGTTTAAAACAGAACAGAACAAAACAAAACAAAGCAGTTTGGGAAAGGAAAACAGAACGTTAGGGAGGAAAAAAAAATAATTGTAGCATAGGAAGTGGTTGACCTTCAGGAGGTCACTCCATCTGCAGTGTCTGCTATCCAGCGTTTCTAGTGATCAGAAAAATGGAAAGAAAAAAGTCCCATTAAATATCCCCACGTGCCTTTAGGAACTAATGCACCTCCTTTTCTGTAGGTATAACATTTTACATCTCCTGTTCAACAGCTGCTCGTGTCAAAGGCCAGGCAAGCAGGACGTGGAATGCAGGGCCTGAAGTTTTTCAGCAGTCGCTGAAGGCAAAACCATTTAAAGCTGTAGCAGATGTTCTCTGGCTTCCTGTCTGCTTATCAGCCTGGCAAAGACACGTTGGTTTTGTACTTGTTATGCCAAGTGTAACTACGGAGATCTAATACGTGCTGCGCCAGAGCGACACGGTGACGAGCTCCTCACGGATTTGGTTATGAGTGATCCCACAGCACATTAGGGTTTCTAAGAACTCCCTCCAATTTTCCAGTACGTGCATTAGCTGGTCCCCTCACACCACAAGCAAACGACAGCGTACAAAATCACTGAAGAAATTCGACATTATTGCAGCTCTGTAGAGGTGAATTTAAATATCACTGACGGATTGTTGCTTGTTGGACCTTCCACAGGCTGCTTTCCAGTTTGACCTGAGCTTTGGATTGGGACTGTTGTCAGAGAGGAGTCCATTCAAGGCAATTCTGTTACAGCAGCTGAACGACAGTTACACGCAGTGCTTGATGTTAGCTGCACACTTTAGGCTAAAAAAATAAAAATAAAAGTGAACTAGCATCTGCTGGGTTCCATTTCTGTGCTGAAATTCTTCCCTGACTTCAGTTCACATCCCTCTGTATAATGGGGGAAATGCAGATGTTAGTTTGGCCTCAGTGTGTTTCACTTTTTCTCTGTTGTTTTACTCCACGATGAAGTAAGGAGCGGTATATCCCAACCAACTGTGTTCCTCCAAGGCCTTGAATATGTGACAGAAGAGAGTTCTTAACGGTCATTTTAAAAATCAGTTACACTCAACAGGGTCTTTTTTGTTGCACCTCAGCTGTTTTAATTCCTATTTCTATTAATTATGAGCTTCTGTAAATAATAACTTTAATATGAATGGCTATATGCAAGTGTTGAACAAGTATTCAATCCATTTTCAGGCTTTGGGCTAGTTTAATGAGGCTGATTTTTACACTGATGCATTTAAATTGATGTGCATTTCCAGTAGAGGCAGGACCCGGGGCAATTAAGTTTATTGCTTCATGGACAGGAATTCTTTTTCCTTCATGAAACAGAAGAAATAAAGCTGTACTCCAGCTGGAGTCTCACAAGAGCAGGGTAGAGGAGGAGAATCACCTTACTCTTACAAAACCAATATCTGTACACACGTGTATCTGCAAACCTAGCTATACAAACTATAATATTTCCCTCAAAGGAAAAGAAGCCCTTTGGGATGGTTGGTTCCAGGGGAAGTAGGTCGGGGTAATCTTTTGAGAAAATGAGCTTCCATATGAAAGCTGTAGGCCTAAAATGCAGTCACTTTGCTTTCCCCAAAGGTGAGCAATGACAAGACAGTGCATGAAACAAGAAAAGCTGTTGAAAATGAAGATACAAGGGACTTTATGCAAAGGACAGATTTGCAGGCAAAGAATGGATCTGATGAATGCAGTGGTGGAAATTTCCTGAAGCGTCTTAAAAACACCACAAGAAGTACAAAGCTGAAAGAGGAAAAGGGGAAAAAATGTGGACCCAGGGATTAAATTCACGTTGAGTTGGGAATGTGGAGGAGATGAGCATGATTCTCTGGGTGAGTTCCTGGAAGGGATGCAGTAAATATATTAGAAAAGCACCACATTGGTACTACAACTGGGTAAGGGTTTTTTCAGTTGAAGTATTTGAAAATAGAGGTCAGTTTTTAGACTTGGACTGTAAGGCACAGCACAGTAGGAAGCAAGATGGATGAGATGGTTTAACAGGGCTTCATTGTAGCCAAATTAATTCAGTTTAACTAATTAATTCTCTTTTAAATTGACTCTACTCTGCACACTTGACATTTTGGAAAAGCTGCCATTGCCTGGCCTTCTGGTAAATGCTTTTGCATCTGTTTTCCATTGTTTCCTTCTTGAAAAAAAAAATCCTTGTCACTAACAGGAACCATCAGCAGCATGGAACAAATTGACTTGCCAAGGACATTTCCTCCAATTTCATTATTTCTATTGGAAGTATTCTTTTGTGTATTAAGAGTCAGACTGTGATTTTTAAAAATGGCCATATATTTAGTTTTATACTGTCATTATGAGTCTAATTCAAACTTGGTTACATGAGTTACTTCCATTGCATTGACACTTGCTTGTACTTTTTTTTCAAGGAGGTAATCAAGCAGTTTAATTAATCCACAGTTGTCTCTGCCTACCTCATTATACAGAGCTCCTCACAGTTGCAGGAGAGGGCCCTCTCAGGTATAAATCAGATCAGACCTGTCACTCTCCCTCTTCTGCCCTTAGCACATTGATTTGGAGACTGAAGTGAATGAGATTGAGCAGATCCATAGTATTATTTGGGGCAGCTGGGGTTAAACAAATTGGTTTTGCATTTTGCTCTCAAGGTGCTGTGGTTTGTGTCGACTCTCACCTCCTCTGTCAGCTCCAGGTTGTGGACTAGTTGCTAAGAAAGCGTTCATCTCCTCTAAACTCTGACGCTGAAGTGGCAGCTATTGTGGTGATGGAATAGAGACCAAAGTTTGAGCTCTGACTGCACGAGGGGCTCTTTCGGGTAAGCTGGGACAAATCCTCAGAGAGCTCAGCAAAGGGCAGAAGCTGGGTCTGACCTATATTGATGGTGACTCACCGGTGTGATTTAACGTCGTTAGCTTTGTTATGCCGCCGTTCCTCAGCAGTTGCTCACGATTGAAACAAGCACACTCTTACCTAACTGGAAGGATAGATTAATTAAGACCCCCATATAATAAGGTTGGTATTTTTAATAATGGAACATTCCAAAGCAGTTACAGAAGAAAAGCTTTTCAGATAATTAGGATAGGAGCTGGGCACTGATACAGATTTAAAAAGTACCCAAGATAAAATAACAGATACTAAAAATATCTATACTGAGATGAGCTCAGTACTCGAGCCAGCCTCCGTTCTCTAGGAATTAGAAAGTCATCTGAAGGGGGTAGATTGTGGTGTTTTGCCTTATTCTGCTCGGTTTGTGCTCACACTTCAATGACATATCTTATGCTGAAAGATGATAAACACAGGTCTGACTTAACAGGGCAATTGTAATATTTTTTTGAATACGTTCTGTAGCTTATTAAAAATTAGTGTTAAAAATGTTAAAAAAAAAATCTAATAATGAGCTCTCTGCATCTCGAACACAAGAGCACTGACTGCAGGGCCTGAGATGCATTCTTATAGTCAACCAGGACATTTTTTTTTTTAAATACCTGTGACTCCTTAGCTAATAGTTAAGGAGTAAAGAATCCAACTTGCAAATAGAAACATAGAAGTGCCATTTTTTTCTTCTTTTTTTCTGCATAATGTGTTTTCTGACTAGATGCAACATTTTCCAAGTACCCTAAGTATCAAAAGTATTTTGGAAGAAAGAAGTATTGTGAAAAAATATTTTGACATGCTGTAGAGTTTCAGTAAGGCAGAAAATCCATGTTAAGAGAACATCAGCTATAATCTGGGTCAGATTTTCAGTGCAGATGTGTCAGATGCATTTTCCTGGAAACCCTCCAGGAGAAGAGTGACCCAATGTTTTCTCACTGTACAAAATAACTGTTCTGTTTGGTGATGTCATGTGGATGAAGCACTGCTGCTTTTTCCAAAGCAATGTCCTGTTTAAGCTTGCTTGGGAGCAGATATTTTTCCTCTCGGAACAGTTTCAAACAGGGAGGCTAGGAAATCTCCTCGGTACATCTTCACTGATCTCAATCTGTCTTGTCAGCTTTCTGAATTTTAATGATCTGGGTTTATTTCCAGATAATGACTATTTATGTAAATGAGATGCCTTATAAATAAATATGGAAATTATTCCATAATATTAATTACAGGCTTTATGGTTCAGATACTTAATATATTAAAGGCATATAGTGAAGTGGATTGTCTTTGAGTTTATTAATTTAGCTATCTCAGTTGTTTGTTTTACTTCCACATGTCTTACATAATTCAGTGTTTCCTGAACTAAGGCAAGCTGTGTTGTGATATTTCAAAGGGTATTGCAGGACAACAAAATTCAAAGTGTATCATACAGCGCTAGTAGCAAATGGAAACTCAGATTTCAGAACGACTTTATCTAAGAACCTAAGAAATTAGTTTTACTTGGAGCATCTCATCTTAAGTGTTGTTAGCCATTTACTCAAAAACGAGGTAGTTTTAAATTAATTATCATCCTTTGCACTTCTATAGCTGCTTCTCTCAAGACTCTCCATAGTGTTCTACAAACATTAATTAAACCTAATAGCACTCCTGAGAAGTGGTTAACTGATAGATGTACTTCACTTAACCCATCACGACATAAGCGATCTCCAGAACGAAACACAACACCTTCAAACAGCAGGACTACAGGAGAGTTTAGAGCCTGGCGTAAGTATCTTAGCCAGACAAAACTGCGGGGAACCTTTAGATAACGTGGAATGCAATTACTTGGCCTAGGCATGATTCAAAGTTAAACAGAAGTGCAAATAATGAGGAACTGAGATCGCAAGTGAGGGAAAGTGTTTTATATCTGACGTGAGAGAAGATGTCCACAGCAGCGCAGCGTCACGTGGTGTGACTCTGGGTGATGAAGCAGGCTGATTCAGAGAAAAGACTGCTGCTGTTTGAAGAAATCACCTCCAGATGGACCAAAGAGCATGAGTCCAAATCTAACCTTTGAGGCTGAAGCATGAACAGCAGCAACAGTAGTTAAGTCCTTACCCTCACTCCTGAGGGTACAGGGGCTGCTGAAAATAGCAGCAAAACAGCAGCATCATTTACAGCCCAAGACTGTTATTTTTGCTGCTGAATCTGCATGCATAATTTCCTTCCTGATATTACTCCACAAAGAGAAGCTTCTGTTATCTCGCTTTCCTGATGAAAGCAATACTTAAAACAGCTTAGTGCTGGAACAGACAACAAATTGGGCTTGGTATGTGCATCAGGACTTGGACCATCCTCCCTCAACCCTTCTGCTGTCCTGTTCTCAAGAAACCCACTGCAAATATTTGTTTCAGAGCTTCCAGTGTCTACGGGAAGAGCCATTCCAGAAATATGCTCCAGCTGTACACGCTTTTTTGCCTACTAACAACAGGACAAGAGGTATGGCATCACTTGCTCCGTACCCCTCCCCACAGCAACACAGCCAAGCACAGTGTTAACTGTTTTCTCACCAGTTAATACCAGTGGCTGTCCAGTGGGTCTCTTATCAGTTGAGAGCTGATAGCTGTTGCAATGACTTGGGAATAGTTTTAGTCAAGGGAGAACTTCATGATGCACAGTCTGAATTCGCAGATGCCCCCTCTGCAATCCTGAGGAAGCAAACAGGCACTGAAAAGTGAAATGATCATGACTTTGCATCAATTTTCATCTCTAGAAATGACTTGGAAACATTTGGGTTTCCTCTTTGGATGCATTTTCTTTCCTTTTTGTTTCCCAGCATTTCTCTGCTTTTTGGGACTACAAACTCTCACATAAATATTGGCATTAAAACCTTGTTGAGAGAGTCTACCTGCTGGAGCAAAATCTGCTCATCTCATCCCAGTGGAATGCCTAGACTCTGCAGTTGGATTTTTATCCTTTCTGATACACAATAACATTCTTGATTTTCACTTTGTGAATTGTAGTTCATGACACACATGACTCTGACACCTACTGAACCCCCCTGCAGTGCTTCTGCTGAGTTCAGTGGCCTTTGGACCGGGCCCTGGGTTCACTTCATTTCCCAGTAGTTTGCTTTGGTAAGTTTTTTTTTTATCTAGAGAAAGGTCTGAAACCTCTTTCTTCCTTTTTTTTTTCCCCCATACATTCACAATATTCTCTTGCCTCTGTTATAATTTATAATCAGTAGTTTCTCTGGGGTGCAGAAAGCCTTTTCAGAAACACTGTCCTTGGAGGATAACGGCACCGTTTTCCTGCTGCATCATAATATTGAAATACTTTATTATTTCATAATCTGCCCTAGAATTTAATCATTCCAAGCAGGGACGGCCTCTTGATGTCAAAAGGGATAAGTTCCAGATTTTCAAATATGCCTATGTAAAAAACCTCAAGAAGATTTTGCTTCACTTTCCGTGTGATTCCAGCTTGCCAGAGGCTCCATTTCATTGCATAACCCTCCGGATATAGATCCATTACGGCACCGTAAAGTGGGTTACTGGACAGGGTAAGGCAATTCATCCTCTGAAGTGCAGAGTGGTGTTTTGCCAGTTAGGTGGTTTATAATTATCCATTATCATTACCTTTACAGTTATTTTTACTGAGGTTTCAGATTTGTCATGTCTCCTTGAAAGATGTTCTGCTGGGTTCTTTTGGAGCCTCATTCTTTCCCCCCCCTCCCTGCTGTAGACACAAACGAGCAGCGTGCGTAGCACAGCCAAGAGACTTCAAAAGGAATGAAACTGGTAAGAAAGTGAATAGATCAAGCCTCAAACTGTGTACTTAAAAAACTAAAATAGTGTTGCCTATGGAAGCCAGCCTCTGCCAGGAACCACTATGAATAGTAATAGCTGCTGTTGGGTTTTTGTTGGTTTTTTGGTGGGGTTTTTTTCCTTTTTGAGCACTGCTGAAGCCTTATGAATTATAAGTAGTCAAATCTCACAATCCTGGGACAAAGTCTGTTAAAACCATGTCCTGGGACAGGGAAGTCCTCCATTCCATTCCTGGCTCTGTCACTGACCATCTGCCACTTGTCCTTTGCCTCGCTGGAGTTTACCCATGTGCAAAACCGTACTTTGAAAATCGCTTCAGTGCCACAAGCTAGAAATTGGGGGTTGCAACACGGAAAAAAATGGTTCTGCGGTCGCCAGTCCATAGAAACCCTGCGTGTCTCCCCGGCTGCGCTCCTGGGGAGGCTAAATCTGGCTGCCCGTGCTCCACCCTGCACCCGAGAGGCAGCAGAATCCCACATTAAGCACGCTGGGTGCCTGCCCACCTGCGGTACACGCCGTTGTTCGCTTCTTTAATTAACTTACTGCACACAACAAGAATCTGATCCAACGCTAACTGGAATTAGCAGGGAGACTTCTGTTGACTTAATGATCTCAGGGTTGGTCTCTGCATGAAGGCAGAGAGCACTGCCTGGAGATCCCTGAAGTGCCCAAGAAGGGGAAGGCTTTGTTTGACTGACGCATAGACAGGGTTCTGTGCAACGAGCCTGCCAGGAGCTGGGCACACAGTAAATCTGTCTCTGCCTGTACAGTAACACTATTCACTGATGCTGCTCTTTATTCACAAATACATACAGTGCCGTAGTCATTCTTTTTCATAGACCCTTTCTCACGTGGCTTTCGACAAGCATTAGTGTGGAAAATGGATGACGAGCTCCCCAGGAAAGCTCCATGGCTGGCCGTAAGTTAGGAAAGGTGACTTGATAGAGGTGGTGACAAGCTAATAATGAAACGGAGCGTTGCAATTAAATGCGCTGGTGGGGAAGAAAGTGTGCCACGGCCGAGAGAGCGAGCGGGCAGCAGGTAGGTCCCGGAGAGAAAGCAGAGGAGGCCTGATGGAACAGGGTGGGAAGGGGAGGGAGATGGAAGAACAAGAAGGACAGGACAGAGATAAGCACTGGCTTAGCTGTGATGTTAGGATCGGGCAGAAAGTATTTTGTTTGGTGTTCGTATCAGGCCTTGCAGGGTGAGATCCTCATCCCCGACCGCGATTTGTTGACGTTGACGGGATAGGTAATTAAAGGCAGGTAAGTCCTAGAAGGACAGAAACGGTGGAGGGAAACAAACAGGTCGGGCTGTAAATTAACAGCAAATCAAAGACGTCTACGCGAAGTTTTACCTATGGCACAGGCTGAAAAGTATGAAAACTGCCACAGAATGCTGAAGAATTACATTTCTGTATAAAATCAAAGTTTCCATTAGAAAGAGTCAAAAATATTTTAATGGTTATGAACCTAAACTCTGCGAGGTGGACTATTCATACATCAGTGCAGTGATTTTGCCTCGCTATACATGCAGCTGAAACAATACTCTCAGAAGTAGGAACAGACCCATTAATCTTGGATGTTAACACTGAAGCCTAAGAATGATGCCTACATGAAAAACGAGCAAGGGCAGAGAGCACAGAGTAGTTTGAATACCAACATTATTACCACAAGCCAGAAGATGGAGTTCATTATTTTTATTTTTATTCAAATAAATAGCAATAAAATTCCAGGATTAAAATATAGCAGAAAGCATCAAAGGATTTGGAAAAAATTCTACCAGCGCACTAAATAATTTAAGGCCTTGCTACAGAGCACAGACTGCAAAAAATAATGAGGTTCTGGGTTTTTGATCCCTCACTGACCCCACTATATAATGCTGAGAGAGAAAACATCTTTATGGGTGTGGCTAGAAATGGATTCTACATAGAAATACAAGGAACGGGCAATGTTGTTCTTGCAGTCCCTGCCTGGGATAGGGGTTTGACAGGTTCCTTAAGTCAGTTTGCTCTCTGTTGAGGGGGAAAAAAAAAAAAAAAAAAAAGACAAGACTCAGCTCACAAATATCAAACCTGGCAGCACCAAGCTGTGTCTGCGTGTACAGGCTTGCACATGGGTGCTTCTGCCCGGGTAGAGACCGGCTGGTGTCGGCTGCTCCGCTTCCTACGTGGAGGTAGGAGGAGCAGCATTCCTGCTATAAACAGTCATATTAATAAAAGCATGTGTGTGTGGGGGGGGGAAGAACTCATATTTTGTACTTTTCGCTTTTACATTCTCCTATTTGGTCAGATTTGTCAGAAGGATGAGGTAAGCCAATACAGTAGGTTTGGACATACGTCAGCATTTACAGTCTTCGGAACTTCCTATGGATTTTCTGTCTTTAGAACGAGCCACATCTAAACCCTCAAGCCAAACCTCCAGGACCGAGGGCAGCTTGAATTCAAAGCCAAAATTGTACGGTTGGAGCCTATCCTTAAACATCCCTTCAAAAATAGCACGTTGGGATCCAATTTTGAAAGCCAGGGTCTCAGCGCAAGGGGTGCCAGAAAAGCAGGGTTTTCTGCGTGTCGGTCCGAGCCGCAGGATTCACTTTGTCGAGCTCAGCAACATCTTGAGACGCCGCGCTAAGCCGCACGCTCTTAAAAGATTATTTTTGTCTCGGGTTCTTTTTCTAGTCTTTGATGCAACAACCCGGTGCGGGTTACATCAAGCCTGCAGAAAATCCCCCGTCCTCTCTTCCCTTGTTTTCCAGACAGCCGGCACCTCCTCCGGGTCCTGCCGACCGCCGCTGCAGGTGAGCGAAAAACGGGCGTATTTGGGCCGGAGATTAATTTCTGTTTCAATCAAAGGTGCTACCGGCTGATGGGAGAGGGCGGGGGGGGGGAAAGAGTCGAGCGCATGGTCTGCGCCTCGTCTTTTACTCTGCGCTGAGGGGATTTCACCCAGGGCTTCCCGCTCCCCCCCCCCTCACGGTTCAGAGCCACCGGCGCCTCTCCGCTCCCTGAGGGGAGAAGGAGGGAGGCGGACGCCGCCGGGCCCGCCCTGTCAGAGGGAGTCCTCAGGAGGCGAGCCGGGCGCCGGGGTTGTGGCAGCGCGTTGGCGGCGGATCCGCCTCAGCGGCGGCGGGGCAGCGGAACCCGGCGGGCGCCCTCCCCGCCGCGATCACGAGTCGGCGCCCGCCTCCCCTCCACCCGCCCCCCGTGACAGCCAAGATGGCGGCCCGAGGAGGCGGTGCGGAGGGGAGGGGGGATCCCGCCTGAGACGCCCACACGGCGGGGAGGCGGCGAAGGCGAGTCCGGACTCCGCTAGGATGAGATAAGGGCGCCGGGACCAAACGCGCTTCCCCCCCATCCCCTCCCCTACCCCCCCCTTCACCTTCCCGCTCCTCGGCGCCGGGGGCAGGAGGCGCCGGCGGCCGTTCCCCCTGCCCCGGGGAGCACGGCCCCCGCCTGAGGTGAGGGCTGCGGGGCGGCGAGATAGCCCGTGGGGCTGTCACCGCGGTGGGGTGCCCGGGAGCGGGGCGGGGGGGTGTCTCCAACGAGATATCGCGGGGCGGGCGACTACCGCGAGTCTGGGCCGGCGGGGAAGGGGCGCCCGGCTGCCCGCGGCGCGCTGGGCTGTCAGCACCGGGCGGGAGGCCGGGCGAGGGGCTGAGGGGAGCGTCAGGGGCAGCGGGAACTTTCCGCTGGGCCGCGGCGGGAGGAGGGAGCGGGGGGGGGGGAAAACTTTCTCCTTTTTTCCCCGTCGGCCCGACGCTTCCCGCCAGCCCCTCTGCGTGGCCGTAGCCCGGCCGGAGCAGCGCACCCCGGGCTGGGCTGGCGGGGCCGCGGCGGCCGGCGCTGCTGAGGGCGGAGACCTGCCCGCGCCTCGGCCGAGCAGCCCCTGCTGACTTGCCATGTTACAAAGGCAGGGCAGGAGCGTGCTTGGCGGGCTTGAGGAGAGACCGGCCGAGCTGTCTGTGTGTTTTTTCCCCGAAGAAATGTGCGGTTTTTCCACGCGGCGTGCGCTGCGTCAGCTGGAATTGCACAGGTAGCGCTCAGCCTCGTGCGTATTTTTATTGCGACTTTCCCTTTGGCTCCCACAACCTGGCTCCCTGTACACCTGGATTCATGCGACGCGCTGGACACGCTGGTAAAAATTAGCTCTGACGTTTTTATCGTTGTTCCGTCACGATGTCTGCGTGTAGCATAAGTTGCTGGCCGGGGGGTGATAATATTTAATAACTTCCTAGCCATGGTTGTTCCTCTGGAGTCATTTCAACCAGGCTGCGTAATCTGCCACCTCTGAGAATGTTGATTTGCTAGAAATGAGGTCTTGACTTGGCGCTTAGTTCTGAAGTTCTAATTTTTTTTGAATTAACTGAGTGTGGTGTTCTGGACAGCTTTTTTTTTTTTTTTGCTTTTTGCTTCATTTCGCAATTTGTTCTGGAGCTGTTGCTCAACTAGACATTTCTGTCAAGAGTGTTACATTACAGTACATAATCTTTCACTTTCTGAATGATTAAACACAAATATTTAATCTTGGCAAGTGTCTGTGGTGGTTTAGGAAAACTAATTGAGTTAGCTTAGCCAAGGAAGGTTGAGGGGGGGAGTATACGGATTATTTCTGGTTTGTGTGTCTAGCATACAAGCCTTACTTTGTAAGAGTTTCCCATTTCTCTCTTCTTTTTTTAAAAAAAAACATATTTAGAGTATTGATGAAACTTTACCTTGCTTTTAGAGTATTGAGGAGTCTGTGAACTCATTTAAAGTGAAATGAAAATGGAACTGCATCTCTGGTAAACGAAGCTAAGTTTTCTAGGGGTAATCATGACTTGGCATTGAAATTATTTCATTATCAAAACCAGAGCATTAGAGCTTTTGTGGGCAGTGTTTGGGGAAGGGGAAAATTGCATGGAGCTGTGAAAACAGAACACAAAAGATTAAGCTTCTCTACAGCCTTGAGAGCTTGTGTGATGTACGTGTTTTACTTACTTTAGAAACACGCGGGTCCAGCTGGATGAGGCACTTTCCTCAAGTTAATGAGCAGCTTCTGCTCCTTCAGAACAGGCTTTGCCTCTCCTAAACAGTGAATTTACTAGAAAGTAGCACAGAAGACAAGACCTATTTCTGCAAGCAGGAAACTGAAAGGCACTATGACCATTTTTTTAATACAGGCATACTTGAAACGTTGGGTTGGGTTTTTTTATAGTATTAAGGATATTTATATGTGTGAGTTCTCATACTTTTTGTAGCAGTGTAGTTGCAGCTCCACATTTGTTGTGGATGGCTTGTTCTGTATGCTTTACTGGGTTATAACACTGCTATGGTGCTTAATGGAATTTCTATATGCATTAATGGCAATAATAGCAATTTTGTAGTTATGTACCCAGAGTTA
The DNA here is from genome assembly GCA_025331215.1 of Actenoides lindsayi. NCBI lineage: Eukaryota > Metazoa > Chordata > Aves > Coraciiformes > Alcedinidae > Actenoides > Actenoides lindsayi. The sequence continues at coordinate 12,595 of WTSP01025123.1, read as the reverse complement.
ATTATTAGTTAGTAAAAGCATAAATATTGACCTAGCCTGGCACGTAGTATAGGGCTCAGGTGAGCACTGCTGATTCAGGTCAAACATTAGGAACAATGTAAATAACCTGGTCCTATTTAAGATACGTGCTTGAAAGGGAAAGTAGCGAGGAGAGAGTAGAGCCCTGTGGGTGCTCTAAGGAGAAGGAGGTTGTCTCAGGAAGGTATCTAACTAATACTACTGTTCTGCATCGCTCTTCCAAAGGACTTGTGGGCACCACTGTTCAGAAGCCATTCGGGCAATTTTTCATCTACAGGATTTTGCATTGAAGGGCTTACTAATTTCTAGGTAAATGCCTGCTGTGTGTGACAGAGAAAACTGTGTTGTGCTTCTTCAGCAGAGGAAGATGGTATCTAGACCGGGTTGAGGGATGATAACGGGATTTGTCAATCTTGAGGTTTTAAAACTGGATAAAGAAAATTGCAGCGTCACTTGAATATTCAACATCCCTTTTCGATTTCCATCATACTTCCTGGCAACCGACTCGGAGTCGGTTCTACACGTCATAGTAAAGTGCTTTTAGAACAGTGGCTGCAGAAACAGCTGTGCTCACGGTGGAACACCAGCAGGTTGTAGAAGGGAAATAGTGCAATAGCTACGTAGCAAAAAACCTTTCTCAATCTTAAGTTTCTCATAAAATGAAGACTTGTAGGATGCCTTCTTTCCATTCATTGTCTTGTATTCAACTTTGACCTTAGTTTTTAAATACGGTGTTGGCATGAACAGAAGTTGGAAGCTAAAATGTTGCACAAGTTATATTTGATGAAAAAGAAAAAATAAAAGGTCAGTGTAACCTTGTAACCTTGCTCAAACATCATGTTTGAGGTATTGGTGGGTGGTTTCCAAGTATCTTGCTGTCTGACAGAGGGTTCCAGTAGCCCAGGTTTTGATACATCTGTAGCTGTGGATTTCAGGTATTTGTTCTCAAGTTTCCTGGAAAGAACTGTAATACTTCTTAAAAAGAGGGGGAAGGGACCAAAAAAAGGCACCAAAATAATTTCTGTTTAAATGCCCTAACAAAACATGATGCAATTTATGTGGATTGGTGTATTTCCAGCATGATTCTCTTGTTTGTTAAAGAGGAAGTATTTAAATTTGGCTTCTCTGCAATGTATTGACATTTCAGGGGTTTTTTTATGCTCTCAAAAAAAAAAAACAAACCACCCAAAACCCCCAGTCAGTCCCCACTTTGCAAACTACACCCCCATTACTCAAACCCTGTGAAGATTTAGCACTGTTGAAGAAAGTGTAGGTTGAGCTTGCACGAAAAGCAAGGGTAGAGGTGTGGTTCACGGGGCCGAGTCGTACTTGTCCCTCATCCTTCTGCTGTAGCCTGGCTGGGTGGCCTTGGGCAGGAGCAGATAAAAGATCCTGCATCTATTCCCTTATATATCAGTTCTGTATATAAATATTATTTGTTACTGTGACCACGAGTCGTGATAGAAATTTTATGCTGTACTAAAAGCAGCAAATCCTCACAAATCCTCTGCAAGCTAAAGCGATTTATGCCTTGCTTTAATTGAGGATAGTGAACAGATAGGAGATGAATATGTTTCCAGAGACTATGCATCACCACTGCTCAACTATTTATATTTCTAACAGTGGTACTTACCAAGTAATTACTTAAAGTGAATGAGGTTCTTTGCTCTATTGCATAGTAAGCCTTGGATATCTTCTGCTGTCCTTCAGTTTAGGCTTAGTCTGTGCCTAGTCTGGAAGTTTGGTCTGTGAGTGGTCTGGAAATACTCTTCCTGCTGTATATATGCATAGAAAGTGCCCCCACAGACCATGGAGTCAAAATTAAACCATACAGTGAAGGCTCTGTCAGGCAGTGATGCGGAGAGGTTTGATCTATAGCAGTCATTTCGGTGGCTATGATGCAGAAGTAGTCATTGGTAGTTCCCCAAAGAGCTCAGAAACAGTACCAGGAGGAAATTACGGAGAAGTGGAAATGAGAGATTTCACAAAGTGTCGGCCCTACTCTTTTAAATGGCACATTGTTCTGTTTTCAAAGTGTGCTTTTATGTATTCGATACGGGACCAAAATGCTGTGAAACTGAAGCAAGCAGAAATGTGTGTGAAAGGAGTAGGGTCTACGGTATAAAAAGGGGATGCAAAGAGTAAAGGGGAGTGTTAGAAGTAAGTTAGCCCATTATATCCTCACTCTTTAATCTTTACTGTGAAATCTGACTCTTTCAAATTTGGGTCAGACCAAAATCATCGGTACCGTATAGTATTAAAGTGGGCAAGCAGTAAATACGGTGTTGTATAAACTGTGTGTTTGTCTATGCAAATAAAAAAGTCCCCAGAGGAAACCCCCATTTGCGTGCAAGTGTTACGTTATGCAAACAAGGAGAAGGGCATTGTGGGCTGCACCTTTGAGTTTTGACTTTTCTGTTTGTGGGGTTTTTTGTGGTGTTTTTTTGGGTTGGTTGTTCCCGTTCTCCCCCCCCCCCCGCCGTGAGCTTCAGAAGAAACTTGTGGGTTTGAGGAATTATTCTCAGTTGTAGAACCAAGATCAGGATCTGGTCCAGCTCTGTTACCTTCCGTATGTCAGCAAGTTTGTCTGCATGATATTTGGAGTATAAATTTGCAGTGAAAGAAGCAATGTTGTCCAGATCCTGCAAGTGCAGAAGTAATCAGGCTCAACACAGCGCTGTCAGTTAACTCCCAGTACAGGAGCAGTGTTCTAACAAATTGTCCAACTTGCCTTGTGTGCTGAACTCCTGTTCAGTACAGTGAGAGCTCATTATGTAGAGTGCCAGGGGCAAACCCTTCTGTGAGAGCCCTTCTTGTAATATTTAGCACCTAAGGTGACTGTCCCTTGACTTGGTTATTTAATAATTTTGGTCCAAAAGATGAGGCAGGGGTTTTAAGATACGTCTTCTCTCTGCTACAAAGAGTATTTTGAGCTGGCTTTGGAAGTCTGAAGCAGTACCTTTGCATATCACTGCCCTTCACCTAATAAACTGTGATTATCAGGGGGAGGGACAACCTACTGTTGCTTTATATTACTTTGCTATCTAATTTATCGAGGAAACCTGTCAGTTGATAGACACATTTGTAGCTGAGCTGGTAGCAGTACATTCACACTTATGTTTCTGTGCAGTAGCTGATGGACATTTTGCTAACTGGCTGTAGAGATTTACTCGATGAGGGAAGTATTGGTCAGTGTTATCTCTCCATTAAACCTTTCTCCTGTGGTGTAGGTCATCTGCAAACAGCAGTTACAGCCCTGCAGCTGCAGTCTGTGCATGTCATCCACCCAGTGTCTATAATTTGCAGCGTAGCTGGGTCCAGTTTTCTTACCTTGCTGGCCAGAGAGAAAAAAAGAATGTCAACGGTTCAAAGTTGGCATTAAAGTGTATTTTTAAATGTAGCAAAAAAAGTTAGAAATAGTTCCTGCCTGTCTTCCCTCCACCGTACCATGACTTCAGTATATTAATCTGGGTAGAGAATGGCTTCAAACCTAACCATGATGTTGGCCAAGGTGTCCAAACGTGGCTGGGTGAAAGCAGGCCGCTTCTGTCACTCTGGGTTGATGCACTTGGACATTTTCTGGCACAGATTTGGGGGTTGAAGCTCAGTATTGGAGGATTTGCTGTTTTTCATTTGCCTGTGCATGCCAAGGAAAACAGAACATTCTGTTTGGGGGATTTCTCCTTGTAAAAAGTTGTATAATAAGTAGTTGTACAGAAAAAAACATGGACTTGCTGCCCTCCTGAACTGTGTTTTGGATGAAGTAATATTTACATTTTAAAGTGCTTACCTTGGTTTCCCTCCCCCTCATGTGCTACAGATTGTTTTCTGCATCCCTCCCCACACACGCAGTTGCACTTCAGAAATTGTTTCCATTCTTTGGTTGTGCTTTCTTGGCTGTAAATACTGTAATCTAGAAAGACAAGGGGAAGTTTTTAAACCAGCCTTTTGAAGATTTGTCTCTGTCATGAATCTTGTGGGATACTTGAGCATCACTTGCTTGCGTTTTTGTAGTCAGGGTTGAGTATTGCGGGATTTTGCTGTGGCCTTGTCAGGCCCTGGTAGTAAATGCTTTGATTTTATTGAGACTAAAACCAGCAATGAAGAACAAACAATGAAACACTTGGTGAGTGATGGTGGAAAGTATAGAAGATGTAGAAGAGGCCTGATCTCTCCCTCAGGGTGAAGCCTGTTCCTTCCTGCCTTTTCCCTGCCTTTTCCCTACCAGTTATTCTGCTTCCTCCTCTGAGCTTTGATACTCTAGATGGCCGGTTCTTACCGACTGCAGCGATCCCACTGAATCTAGATTAGCCTCTGAATTTAAGCCTAGTTTTAATTTCTTCCTAGGCATTGCTGAACAAATCTGCTTGTCCCTCAGTTCTTGGCCTGCGTTCCCATTTTCTGCTCCCAAATTCATGGTCTTGTGTTCTGTCCCCGTGCTCTTATCCAGCACTTTTCTGTTTCCCGGGCACCTCTTAGAGATCCTTTGTTGCCAGGTTTTCTGAGCGCTCTCGATGATCTCCTGAGCTGTTTGAATCAGAGCAGGTTAACCATGAGTTGGTATGAATGATTGTGAATGGGCCTGCAAAACACTTGATAGCAATTCCAGTCCAGTGATATAGGGACAGAATAACATTGTGGGGTGGCTGGGTATTTTTTCCCTGTTTGGTTGGTTGTTTTTTATATGTCAGTATGTTTTTTTAGCACTAGTACTCCTATGGATGCAGCACCAAAGGGAGCTTAGTGGAAGCTGGTGAGTTCTTGTTAATACTGTGGTGTCTAACATTACTGAGTGCAAATGTATGCAGTAGGGTCTAAAAAGTAATGCAACTCATCACTTGAACACTTTCTGTTAGTAATTTTCTCTGTTGCTGTCATTTGTTTAGCTGCAGTGGTGGGAAAGGTGAAGGAGAAAAAGTACAGGCTACTAAAAAATAGAAATGTCATGAGAAGTTCCGGTTGCACTGGGGTAATAATGTAGGTCCTTTGCACGTTGTTTCTTGAACAGGTAGATTTTTTTGCTTTCTAGATGGAGGACAACAAACCAGTTGTAAATACAGTCTGCAAACTGCAAGTACTGTGAAGCAGAGCTGCAAATACACTGGCAGCAGTTCTCGCCGTCTTCCTTGTGATGCTTAAAAGTCTACTTTTCTTTTTCGTTCCTTTAACTCTCCTCCTTGGATTTCCAGAATAGGGAAGATACTTTTTGAAGTGTCCATGGGGAAATTATTCATGTGTTAATGCTGCTTAGTTCTTAGACTTTTTGCAGCTATGCTTGAGGTCTGCAGGGGAGCCTTAAAATTATAATTTCCGACACTCCTGGAAACTTTATATTACAGATCAGGTCATTAGACAAGAATGTGTAGTGCTGCTGCTGCGTGCTCTCTTACTTTGTAGTCTGGTATAAAAATGTTTAAAGTCAATTACTGGGGAGTAACTGACTTGAACTGGTACTTGTCCATAGTGCTGCGTGGATTAGAAAGACTTGCACCAGGGGCTGGGTTGTCACGTCCCCCACTCCTTGCTGCAGGAGTAATGAACGCACAGTGTTGATTGCTTCTGCATGATCTAAGTTGTCCTGTACTTTGGGGTTATGAACAGAACCTTGAACTTTATGCTCCCCAAAAAATATAATTCTGATAATCTAGTGTAGAGTTTTTTTCCCCAGTTTTTTCCACTTCATGAATGGAAGCAAATCTTTCATGGTTTGCATAAACTCTCCTGAGATGTCTTTCTTCCCAGCCTTGCTTATGTTACACTTTTTCTGAAGTCTTCTCACAGCAATCTTCTAAGTGTTCTCCAAGTCTTGGCGAATAGAAGCCTCGTTCAGGCAAAGTTTATTTTTGACTACAGCCTTGCTGATGCTTATGAGTCATTCTGGGAGACTGAAATCTGTGAGAGTCTCCAGTGTTCTTCTCAATCGCATGGTGGAAAGCTGTTGTTTCAGAATGCTTAACTGTAGCACAGGCTTGCACATGCCTCGGTGTGGAAACACAAGCTCAAGCATCATACCTATGTTTAAAAGTGGTCATACTAGTAACTGCAAGCTAAATATACCATATCTGAAGAAAACCAGTGAGAGTAAATGACAAGGAGAATAAGTGCAAGAATGGGGAATTGGAGTGAGGTGACTAAATGGAAGACATGCATACTGGTGATTGTGGAGTGAGAAGGATCTGCTTAAATATCAGCATCTTGCAAGGAGGAACAATGTTTTAAAGTAGACTCTGAAAGATTATTGAGCTCAAAGAGCACTTGCATAGCTGGGTAGCACCTTGGAGTAGATGTGGAAGGTATTTATTATCAGAAAGTAGGGGAAGAGTTGAAATCATTTGAAGTGTCTGGCTTTGAAGTGGCTTGATTTTGTTTCTTTAAAGCCTTAAATCTGTTACATTATTGACATTCTTCAAATATCAGTGCAGCATAAAACTTAGTATTTTGTTTCCTCAGTTTAAAATCTGGTTTCATACATTATTTTAACAACTATGACGTGTAACCTTGTCTTAGCAAGCAAGTCCTACAGCAGTTCACAGTGTTCATTTCATGTGACTGCAGCAGAGATGTGTGCAAGAACGAAGTTTCAACAAATATGTATGCTGTTTAATTTTTGGTTTTACTGTTTCTATAGGGAATGAAACTTTAACAAGAAGTCTACGTTAAAGCCTGGCTAACAGCAACAGAGGCAAAGTGTAGAAGCAATGCCCTGATGAAAAGGTAGGGAACACATTGAAAAGAGTTTTCAAAAGGGTTGTGTTATGACTTGAGAAAATTCCTGTAATATCTGAGGTGCTTCTGCTTTGTTTCAGGATTGTAAGAAAATACTCGGGGCGGGGGGGAAAAGCTTGTCTGTCACTTTTGCCAGGCAACTTTGGAAGTTCAGGGCTGGGCTGATGGTTTTTCCCTGGGTAACTGCAGTCATTCACATGGTCTCAGGTTATTGAGCTCTCACGTGATTTGTGCAGTGTCAGGGCTGAGAAATGGTTCTGAGTGGCTGGCTGACTGATCCAGTTAACTTCATCTTGCTCTTGCGTGACTGGCTGCTGCGTTTCGGGGTGTTGGCAGCGTGCTTCGACCGGAGAACGCAGAGTACACGAGACTGAAATCCTAGGGGCTCTTACAGCTTCACTGGCAATTCTTAAAAATTGGCCACTGATTTCTCTGTCTGTCTGCTCTCCATGTGCCTTCAAAGGAAGGATGCTTTTGGATTGTGATTATATGATGAATGCTGGAAAAAAAAATAAAATTCACCATTTCTAATAAAGCTTTGAACTGTCTTATAAAAGGTGTGTTGCAGAGCCCTGAGCTGGTTTCCAACCTACACTAGGAGACATTTTTTCCTTGTTTACAAAGGGAACATCTCTTTGGAGTCAGGCTACCCAAGTAAAATGTCACCTGCTTTAGACAGCTAATAGACATAATAAAGAGCTGAAATTAATAAGAGATTTAATATTCTCAAAGGGAAATGCAGGAAGGAATGGTAATGAAAACATTGAAGATGAAAAGACTACAAGACAGTTGTTTTGTTTGAGTCTGCCAGAGGTGGACCAGTGGAACTGTTCTGATGAGGTTGGATGGTCCTCACTGCAGTCTTTCACAGCTCATGTACCTCTTGCACACACAAAGGTGTTTCCTGGGAAGAAGGTGGTACTGCTAGAACAGTTCTTCTGGTCTGCAGCCCACTTAGAAGTCACCGCTACAAAAGTCTGTGGGTAGGAGCAGGATGCATGAATGGTGTCAGTCTTTTTTCCTTGGAAATGGTGTAGTGCATCTATAGTAAACTCTGCACTTCAGGAAGCATTGTGCCTGTTGCTGTCGCACAGATGGGATATATGGCACATCCTCATTAGTTCTGGTTATGTGGTGAGGGGGGAAAAAAAAATGATGTGTACTTCCCTCTTACTGTACTTGAGTGAAAAACGTGATCTGTTCGAAAAGCTTGGACACTGAGTTAGTGGTTTTATCTGAAAATACATAAGCTGGCATAGAATCAGGCTTTTCAGTTTGCTTTCTATATGACAGGTTGCAGATAGCTTATCACAAATAGGAAAAAAAAACTTTTGTTGGCAGCAAAACAAGTTGGCGTATGCGCTGCTCTTTCTGAATTCAGGGGTGAGATCAAAGTCCCACCGCTATTTTATTTATCACAAAAGGCTCAGCCACATGGAACTCCTGGAAACCTCCTGCTCACCTTTCTTGTAATAGCAGATTGGGTTGTACTTCTCAGCAGACTGGTTCTATTTGAACGCTACCAATAGACCTATATTGCTAGCTCACAAAGCTAATTTTGCAGATTAATCTCTCTTACACAGCTACTAAAATGCCAGCACCTATGAATTACAACGGCAGTGACAGCAAAAATTATTATTTCCGAATTTCCAGGGACTCTTGTAAAAAGTTGTGTTTGTGATCCTGTGGTATTGCCTTCGAAGCACAGCCTTTTGTCCCCAGCTGACTGAAGCGTAGAGAAGCAAGAGTAGCTGCTTCTCAGTGTGGCACTGTGAACCTTGTTGAGCTTCACCCGCTGCTTCAAGCAACATTCTTGTGTGCAGTGACTTTGTTTCTGTTGTTGTTTTGTGTTTGTGTTTTGCTTGTTTGTTTGGTTTTTTCCTGGCATTTGACTTGCATTCCTGTGTGATGTGTAGAATTAAAGCGTGCTTTGGAATACCCTCATGGTGAAAGTTTCTACAGAACTTACTCAGATTCATCATTTTAGGTGAAATTGCTTTTCACAGAGTGATTATTTGTCATTGAATTATATACCTTCTTGCTGGGGTCTGTTAACATGAAGTTTGCATAAATCTACTCTCACGACAGATGCTGAAAATTTGAGTATCCAGCAGCTCTGGTAAGGTCTAAGTTGGCTTGAATAAAATACCACTGGATTGTTTTGATGTCTTCTGCATTTTATCCCATTTTTAGCTGCAAGGCTTTGTATCAGAAGGCAAAGATCTGAAGGGATGATGCATCACATGCATCAGCAGCTAGGCCTTTGGTTTTTTTTCCCTCCCTTCTATAAAAGCTGCATTAAATTATGAAAATCTTGCTGACTTGTGTATTACTTGCTATAACCTTAGGAAGCGAATTTGTGTGCTGGCAGGTGTTTGTATGTAGGAGATTCTAATTTTAACTGGCTCTAAATGAGGAGAGCTTGTCCCAGATTTTCTTGACAGTGCTTTGGGGAATAAGTGAATGTTTGCGTTTAACACTTTTGGTATAAACTTAATATGAAATAATTAATAGTGGGGCTTAAATTGTGAGATAGGTATGACTCTTCAGTAGAATGTATATATTTCTGTTTATTTGGAATGCTGTCTTGGCTAATTAAGCTGGAATAGTGTGCTACTAATACACTGAAGTTTTAAGGCTTGCTTGGTGCAGTTTTAGCAGTCAGGTTATAATTTTTGATTACTAAAATAGTGTCAACTGAAAAGGCATTGTGAAGCAATGCAGAAACTGGTGTAGTTTTGTGCAGCAATGCTGATGAGAAAAGGAACAACCCAAAATCTGTATTTTTCTAATTCAGAACCTTTGAGGCAAAGTTTAGTTTTTGTAGCATTTGTTTCTGCTGCTTTGTACTGAGCCTGTGGTTACAGGGAGTTTTTCATACACAGCAGTGCAGGACTTGGCCAGCTTTCAGTCTCCTTTCTCTCTGAAATGTTTTAATGGAAAGCCTCTCTTTCATCAGAGCTCATGGTGGGGTTTGGTGTGTTTGGTCTTACATTAGAGTTCGAAGATGCTTTATGAAACTTCTTTATCTCTCCATACATTTGTTGCTAGCCTGTTGTCGATTTGCTGGAACCAGATATACAGTGAAATAATGGGCAGCATATGCAGTGGTTGAATTTGTGTCTCTCTGGATATATTACTCCAGGAGAGGCTGGAGTTTGTAGTTATTGCTCTCATATTGCTCATTGAGTAACGTATCCCAGATGGTTCTGAAATAACTGAATTAAGGTTAAATTAAGCTTAGTTTTGTAGCTGCATTCTCTCCGCTCTCAGAAAACAAGCTGAAGAGTTATTTACAAACTGTTACTCTGCTGCATATTGATGGTTGTTTCCCAGTAATCATGTGTTCTAAAGTGTCCCATATTGCTTATTAATGATATGGAAAGAAATAAAGGTTGGATAATTTGGTTTTGTTTTTTGTTTTCTTTTCCTTGGCATTTTCTTGAATAATGTAAATAACCTTAAAATAAAACCTGGTACTCCTTTTCTTGTGACTTTAAAAGCTAGTCAAATCAGTAACTCCAAGAAAATACAACCAACCTACAAAATATGAGCAGGAAGATGGAATAATTTTTCTTGTACTGGTGGTTGACACAGGCTGACGTTCTTCCTTATTGAGCAGAGACTGGTGCTGCAAATCTGAGGTCAGCTTGGAGCAATTTGATTAAATGCACAGTATCAACTTAGGACATCATTTCCCTAATTAGCAGTGAGAGATGTCCAAATTTATTTTTGCTTCTTTTAATGAAGACTTGTTGATAAAATCCAAGACTCGTGATGATATGAGGTTTGATAAGCTTAGTATTTGCTACCTAGAGCAAAAAAAAATAAAAGGAGATAAAGCAACTGGAATAAGGTGGCATGAAAGCTGAAGCTTTGTACCAGCCATTCAAACTCTTTTAAATTCTGTTGAGTTTGTCAGCAAGCTCTTGAAACTCCGGCGTTGTAACAGTTTCTCTTGAAATAAAATGTTACACCCAAACAAAATTAATATAACAAAAAAGAGTCTTAAATAGCTTGTCTGGTTTGAAAAGTCTGGGTCTTGATGACAGTAAACTTCCTGGAGCTACTGTAGTGAGGTTCCAGCACATATGGGTGACTTAGATAAACATTTTTAGCCCATTTCTCAGTGGTTGATGAAAGAGCAGAAAGTGTTTTCTTTATTTGCAGAATCAAACTATTAAATAAGACATGGAGTTTAAGTGACTTGAAAAGGTGTTCAGGAGTCACTGAGAAAGAGGAAACTGAATCTCCTGGTACATAGTGCACTGTGTTGTTTGCAAGGCCATCTTGTCATCCTATAGGTATTATTTTGTCCTGTGCTGAAGTTAATTTACAACACTGGTAGCAAACACTGAAAAAAACCCCACGCTATATAGAAAGAATTCACATGTAAAGAATTATTTTTTTTTTTTCAATATGTTTCAGGAGGAAAGAGTAATTTCCCAATACGATTTGGCTGGAACAGCAAGACTGTGTTCCTTTGCATTACAAAAAACTTCATGTGGTCTTGAGTGTTTTTGTTTCACAGTGGTCTGGAGTCCATTGAAGTTAACACTGTTTCAATGTTTTTTATAAAAGCTGGTATATTGCTGGCTCTGGATGGGCTGCATATCAAGGATCTGAGCCCCAAAACACTGTAAAATAAAATGGTATCAACTTCTAGCTTGCAAAAATGCTCCAAGAAGATCTGACCTTGGTATCTGATGTAAAATCTTACAGCGTGAGATGGCTGTAAATGTTATAGTTGTAGCTTTAGAAGAATGAAGACAGCCTTTGCATACATGTTTAATATTCAGGAAGCAAATTAATTGCAGATTATGCCTTAAAAGATCCATTGTCATGGTGAACAGAGTGCAGTAATAGACTATATGCAAAATATATCAGAACTATTCTTTTGGCTCAGCCGTGAGCTTTAAGTAGTGAACTGTTTGCAGAACTTTGCACAGTGTTTTGCTGTTCCTGTTGGTTCAGCTGCTCTGGTGTGTAACTTAACAAAAAGAGGCCACTTGGGTTTTCCATTCCAAGATTTAACAATTAACTCACGTGATTGTGGCTCAGAATTCCAGATTGGAAAGATCACGACTACAGATGAAAAGTGGTACATGATCTGATGATGGATCTCTCCTTTTTTTTGTATACTTTTTTTGTGTTTTCACTTATATTATTGCAAATTTTCAGTTTTTAAAAAAATAATTTTATTATTTCCGATATCTTATAATTGCCTTTAAAAATACTGATGTGTATATTTTTTTCTTACCAGTTACAACGTCTTGTAATGGAAGATGGAAGACAAAGGGGCTCGTGTTGCTGACTACTTTGTTGTCGCCGGATTAACAGATATTTCAAAACCACTAGAGGAAGAAATCCACTTCAATGATGCTTGCCATAAAATTGCGAAACCAAAAGAACCTATTACAGATGTAACAGTCCTTAATAAGTCTCTGGGGGAGGAGGTTCCTCAGGGATATAAATGCATAGATGTGACTCCCTCGGGCCTGTCTGCAGATCTCAACAACGGCAGTCTCGTAGGCCCGCAGATATACCTTTGTTATCGCCGAGGAAGGGATAAGCCCCCGCTTACTGACTTGGGGTGAGTGGTTTTTCTGTTCCACTAGGTGATTTTTGGCAGTTTTGTTTGACTAATGAGCAAATAAGGCAAGCTTATTGAAGTACTCTACGTTTTAAATAGAAGGCAAAACTCTAAACAGGAAAATATTTGTTGACTTGAGCATTCGGGCAGTGATAGGACCAGAGGGAATGGATTAAAACTCGAGATAGGTCGATTCAGGTTAGACATTGGGAAGAATTTCTTCCCCATGAGGGTGGTGAGACACTGGAACAGGTTGCC
>WTSP01025121.1:0-11476 GCA_025331215.1 Actenoides lindsayi | reverse complement strand
GAGGGGTTTCCAAGCCCCCCATGGAGCTGTGGTGCTGAGGGACAGGGATCAGTGGTGCCCTGGCAGTGCTGGGGGAAGGGTTGGACTCTGTGATCTGAAAGGTCTCTTCCACACAAAACAACTCTATGACTCAATCCACTGAGGTTTCCCACCAAACTGCTAAAGAACATTGGCTATTTACTGCAAGAGACTTTCAAGTATTCTCCAAAACTCCTTCTCCTTGCCCTGCCCAAAGTTGCTACTCTCATGTGCAACTTCTACTCAGTGAAAGCACATACCTAGGAACTTGCTGATCTGGGTGACCTTACAGGTCTTTTCCAAACTAAACCATTCTGTGAATAACTGCAGTGAAAGCAAAAGGCACAGCAGCAAAATCCTTCTAGTCCTGGAGACAAAGACTCCTCTAAAAAAGCATTTCACTGTAAAGCAAGAGCAGTGCAGCAGGACAGTGCATTTTCCTGAGCTCCTCCAGGTCCGTGGGAACCAGGGTTGTTGGAGTCACTGCAGGGAAGGTACGTTTGGACAAGCTGGGTCCTGTACCTCCCCATGGACCTCCTTGGGGCTGTGGACCAGAGCAAGCTGCAGGAGAAGTCAGAGGTTTCCAGCACTAACCATAGAATTGTTTTGGTTCAGAGAAACCTTTAAGATCATGAAGTCCAACCATGGTCACTGCCAGGCTAGCACTGACCCCTGTCCCTCAGCACCACAGCTCCACAGGGGGCTTGGAAACCCCTCCAGGGGTCACGGGGACTCCACCACTGCCCTGAGCAGCCTGGGACAGCCCTGGAGAGCACTCAAGAGGGTTCAAGAAATTGTTCCTCAGCTCCAACCTAAACCTCCCGTGGAGCAACTTGAGGCAATGAAATCCTGCACTGATTCTGTTTACACAGCACCAGGAGATGAACAAACACCAGAGAGCAGGCAAAGCACAGGTATCTTAATTAGCTCCTTCTATCTTAACATCATGGATGTTATGGTGACCTCTTGACTTCACCTTAGGAGACTTTCTCTAAAAGCAACTCATAAAAGCATCTTATTTGGCGCAGAGGATGAAATCAGAGTCTCTGGCAGAGGAACAGAGACAAATGTATGTTTTGGCATCACAGTGGGCGACGTCAACGTCAGCACCACAAGACAAAGGCACCAATGTCGTGGTTTATACGCCGAGACGCTAACGACAATGATGTTTAAATTGGTAGATAAAGAAGTAACCGCCCGTGTGCATTCCCACCTTGCAAGATCCCTGTGTGGAACTTTCAAAAGACACCACAAAAACCACATTCTCTGTGACTTCAAAGTCCAAACTGGATTGTTTTCCAAGCTACAGCTTTTACAAGGATTAAATTTCAGCAAAACTGCCTCTTCAAATGGCAGCTACGGGAGGTCTCAGCAGCTCTGCTTGGACACAACCTCCTCAGCCAGAAAGGAAGGGCTTTTTTCCCCCTACCAAACTAATCACAAGTCTAAAGCCTGTGGTAGGAGCCCCCACTTCATCCCATTCCTTTGGTGAAACTTTTGTGTGTGTAACTTAGGCTCCAAGTGCCGCTGGTAAACATCACAACCTTGAGCATCCGGGTTTTATTTGACACCATCTCAATATTTGTATATAACTTGTGCTATATAAACACACCAAATCCCACCTGGGCTGGGGTGAGAATCTCACGTGTCAAACACCACTGAACAAGAGCAAAGGGCAGGAGATACAGAATCCACAACCCGTCTTTTAACTGGTACAAGAAAGAGAGGCAGGGAAAAGCCCCCCCCACTGCCAGCTGGGCTCAGGGAAGCCAAACCAGGGACCCCGAGGAGACCCCAGCCCTCCTCCAGCGCAAGAGGGATGTGGCAGATACAGCCCCATCCCTGTGGATGCCAAATGGCAGAGAACAATCTCCAGATGAAATGAAACATGGCTCCAGGGAATGCAGACCTGAACTAGTTCCATGCTACCGTTCAGAGACGGAGCAGGCACGGGGCTGGCGACGAAAGGTGTCACCACGAAGGAACGATCCTGCTCAGCCAAAGCCCAGCCCCTGCACAGCCATGTTTTCCCTGGATCTCCAACAAACACACCCAAAGCCCAACCTGCAGGTCCCCAGGACCTGGACACTGGGATAGTGTGCGACCTTCTCCAGGTGAACCTGCCTTGGCAGTGGTTGGACTCGGTGATCTCCAGAGGTCCCTTCCAGCCCCCAACACACTGGGCTTCTGCATAAGCAGCAGCGATGACGCTTCACTGCCCACCGGTGCTGCTCTGCACAGGGGGCAAAAACAATACAGAAGAGACACCTTACTGGTACCAGTCAATGTGATTTAATGCAAACCAGGCCATCGAGCCAGCTTCATGGGTTTGTTATATAAAAAAATACTGATGCTGAACTTCAAAACTTTTGACCAAAACAGTTGATGGTGCACATAAAACTTCTGTAACTTTGACAGGCCCCAAGACAATGTTCTGATCAGGACAAATGATGGCAGAGAGAGGAACAAGCCCCACATTAAACAGCTGAGACTGCGGGAAACTGATGGATCACAGCAAGTGACAGGGAAAAGAAATCACTGAATCCCAGCACGGTGGTGAGGGTTTGAAGGGCCCTCTGCAGATCACCTGGTGCCACCCCCCTGCTCCATCCAGCAGGGTCACCCAGAGCAGGGGGCCCAGCAGTGCAGTGTCCAGCTGGGGTGGGAATCTCTCCAGACAAGGAGACTCCACAGCCTCTCTGGGCAGCCTGGGCCCAGCTCTGGAGCAAGGGTGCTTAGATCTGTAGATCCCAAGTCACAGCCCAGGAATGTTGGATATTGGGGTGGATGCACTGAGTGGCCTGGGTCTCATCCTGGTAAAGCACAAAATGAGGACATGGAATGTTTTACTAAATCTCTTTTCCTTCCCGTTCTGGGGTGCTTTAGGTGTGCATTGTGCAGAAGAGAGACACTGAGAAGATGTACGCCATGAAGTACATGAACAAGCAGCAGTGCATCGAGAGGGACGAGGTTCGCAATGTGTTCAGAGAGCTGGAGATCCTGCAGGAGATCGAGCACGTGTTCCTGGTGAATCTCTGGTGAGCAGCTCCTTCCTCTCTACCTTCGGGTGCCAGCAGAGACACGTTCTTCCTGTCCTCCTGGGGTCTCTGTGGGAGCATCCCGGTCTGCTGCTGCGCTGGAGGTCCGTGATAATGTGGAACGAGTTCAGGAAACGTAGCACAGAAGATACCCAAATGTTATGGCATCAAACACTTTAAAACAGCTCAGCTTCCCCTTGTCCCCCAGAGCCCTGGGTGTTCTTCACAGCCTTCTTGCACGTACCACTCTCAGGTCCCTCCCAAGGGCCCCCTGTGCCAGTGTAACCACAGAACACTTCTGGATCGTGGTGTGTTGCTGTGCAGCTTGGCTAAGGTGTGCCGGGGCAGCAGGATGCTCCCGGCGCTGGCTGGTAAAGAAAGAGTCCCTCGCGTGTGCGTGGAGATCCCGAGAGGTGAGACGCTCCGTGGGGAGTCTGACACGGTGTGGGGCCAAGGTTTGCAGCAAAGAGCAGTTTGGAAAGTCCAAGAAGCTAGCATTTTTTAGAGACGATTATTTATAACTTTCATTGGTAGAAAAATCACCGGTCCCCCTCTGGTGACGTCAGGTGTGGGGCAGGCTGGCAGGAGGCAAGATTTTCAAAGGTTCACTTTTAGACCCAAAGTGATGCAAGTTGGTAACACTTTGCGTTCTTTTTTTCAGTCTGTTCCTCCAGAGTAGCCAAATGAGTTAATCTTTTTTTTTTTTCCCAGCATTTTGACAATTGTGAATATTTTTTTTACAAGTAATGAAATTCTTGGGAAAGCTTGCTCTCTTTGCAGACTGTTCCCCTTCAGCTCGCACTTTTAGAGTAAACCTACATTTCAGATGAGAGCAGAAGTGTGTGATTCATAAGTATTACACAATCCCACGTACTCTCTCCTTAGAAATAGTCACCAAATATAACAATTGAGCGTTGTTTGGTGGTGTATCCTCGCTGCTGTCAGTCTCCTGTGGGATCCACTGCGGGTTTAGAGAGGCGTTTTACTCTACTGTAAATATAAATCTCTTTTTCTGGTTTCTCTGGTTAAATTAGCAGTTGTGTTTTCCAATTCGCTGTCGGGACCGGCAGAGATATTTTAGGCAGGTTTACCAGATTGCTCGCAATTGAAAAGGCGAAGTCGCTGTGCGGTGAGCGGCTCCCCAAGCCCCCAGCTCTGCCTGCCAGGGCTCCCAGGCCAGCACTGGGAGGCGATGGTGGGACACGGACCTCTCAGTGTAGCAACAGTTGGAAACCAAGAGAGCATCTGGCATCACGCCTGCCTCGTAAGGAAGGTGTGCAGCCCGCCGCGGCACGTGCTCGGCGCGGGGCTGTTTGCAGCTCCCACGGGAGCTGTGGGATTAGGGGGAAAAGCCCAGCCTGGCTTTGGGAGTCCTGTGGGACTCAGGCCCCGCCGGTCCCGCAGGTACTCCTTCCAGGACGAGGAGGACATGTTCATGGTGGTGGACTTGCTTCTTGGCGGCGACCTGCGCTATCACCTGCAGC
The DNA here is from genome assembly GCA_025331215.1 of Actenoides lindsayi. Lineage (NCBI taxonomy): Eukaryota > Metazoa > Chordata > Aves > Coraciiformes > Alcedinidae > Actenoides > Actenoides lindsayi. Next base: position 6,936 of record WTSP01025121.1, on the reverse strand, counting down.
AGAACGTTCAGTTTACGGAGGAGACGGTCAAACTCTACATCTGTGAGATGGCGCTGGCTCTCGACTACCTGCGCAGCCAGCACATCATCCACAGGTAACCCCGCTGAGTCTTCCACGCTAGAGGGGCCTGCCCGCAGCTGCCGTGGGCTGGGTGATGCTTAATGCCACCAGTGCCCCCGAGTCAGGGATGACCAGCACGAAACTGCACTGGCAGTGCCAGTCCTGGGCACCCTCTGCTGCCTGTGCTGCTCCCCATCACTTGAGGGAAGCCTGATGCTTTGCTGGGGGCTGAAAGTGCCATCCAAGGTGGGTTCCAAAACGACCAAGACCTTCACAGAAATAGGCCCTTTATTGTGTTATTAGTTTTCCTTGGAAGCAATTCCTGAACAAGTCCAATGGTCCCACTTTTTTGCCCAGCTGCCCAGGAAGAGCGTTTTTCTAGTGCTTCACAAAGGGGCTTGTCTCCTCCCTGGAAGTGTTGAAGGCCAGGGTGGATGGGGCTTTGAGCAGCCTGGCCTAGTGGGAGGTGTCCCTGCCTGTGGTAAGGCACCTTGGAACCAGGTGATGTTAAAGGTCCTTCCCAACCCAAACCATGCTATGTTAGGGTATTTTTGATAGATGAAAAAGTTGCAGGTTTTTTACTGTTGAGCTGCATCCTTGATCTGACTGAGATTTCATCTTACTGTGACCTTGCTTCTTTTCCCAGAGACGTGAAACCGGACAACATCCTCCTCGATGAGCAAGGTAGGACCTCTCTGCCTTGCTTTGTCTGCCTCCTTTGTTCGAGGGACAGATTCTTTACAGTCTCAAATAACTTGGTTGTCTTTTTATCTGGAAAATGTGGAAAAATCTCTTCTGCTTCTGATCGATGGGTGTTTGTTGAACGTATCTGTGCATTGTAACACCAGGGAGGACCCACCAAGAGCAGCCCCTCTCCTCCTACCCCCACACTCAGCCTCCTCTCTCCCCGGTGCCCCCGTGCACAGCTCAACCATGGTGCCTGGCGTCATGGGAGGGCACAAAGCACAGAACTGGCTCTGTTGAGTTCTAGAGTGATCTGCACATGTGGTTTTAGGATGGTTTTGCTGTCTTCCTGGAGGGATGGATCTGGGCTGAGCTTGGTGGAGTGAGTTCAGGAACCTTTGTGAGAGCATCTCTTGGTATGAGGGCGTCTATCTCAGTGGTACAGGGGAGAAACACCACAGGAGATCCTACAACGACTGCTCCTCCAGTACTAGATCTCACAAAATGAAGACACAATCCCTCAGGACAGCAGTCTCCAAAACATCTGAGTCTTACCATAAAGCCTCTTCAAAACCGAAGCTTGCATTTGTATGGATGTTCGTTAGAAAATACCACAGGGTGTTTTATGAAGCCCAAACACAAATGGGAACAAGGAGATGTGAGGGGAAGCTTCACAGGACAGGGCAGCCTGTGGTTTACACACCATGTTCGTAGCTGCCTTGTAGATCATGAGCAGAAAGTACCCTCCAGAAAGGATGAGTGCTGGGTTTTCTGCATGCCAGGCTGGCTAGAGAATAATGACCTGTTCTGAATGGTAACTTCTGGTCCTGATGACAGAGAAAGTAGAAACAGAGAGGTGTCCCAGCACTTTTTGAAACGCCTTAGTGATTTCATCCCACAGCCTCAAGTTTTGGGCACTGTTGCTATGATTTCATTCAGCTGGCACATCCACACTTGCTGTGGTCTGTGCAGACTGGCAGCACTGGTTTATCTCTGGGACTTTGGGGCAGCTGTGGTTCAATGGCTTTCACCAGAACCAGTTTGAGGGTTTTAATTAACACAACCAAGGCAGTGTCTTCATACACTGTTGCCCTGTTGTTGTCTTAGCTGACCGCTGGTCCTGGCTGGAGGAATCTGACCGAGTGCTGGAGCTGGTGTAGGTCACTTGTTTGCTCCAAGGGTGCTTTAAAACCGAGACCCAAAGGCTTAATCACCTGCCAGCCTGAGACCCTGGGAAAGCCTCAGGATCTGTTCTGGCCGGCTGGCGGGTCTAGCCCTGCCCTACCCTGTCCGTGCCCGTGCTGTGCTGCCCGAGGGCAGAAACTGGTGAGACAAATGTGTTCTGACTCCATCGCCACCGTTCCGTGCCGCGATTCATTCCTTCTTAAACCCTGTCTTTATTCAAGGTCACGCGCATTTAACGGATTTCAACATCGCGACGATCATCAGGGACGGTGAAAGAGCCACGGCGCTAGCTGGAACCAAGCCGTACATGGGTGAGCAGTGCTAGCTGTGCCTTGTGCCTGCGTGCCACGTCTGAGAGGCTCTCACCACGTGCCGCCTGACAGCCCCTGGCTGTGACACAGGCGTTGAATTCACTCAGCACGTTAATGCCCGTGCCCGAGTCAGTCAGCGGAGCCCCATCGTTTGAAAAGTGAAGCTCCCAGGGTGAATGAACTGCTGTCGGCACATCCCCCCTGTCCCCCCTGCCCTCCCTGCTGGCCCATGCTGAGATCCAGAGCATCCCGGCAGGTACCGGGGTTCTGCTGTCCCTTGCTCGCTGGGTTGGGAGGGCTCGTGCCCATGGGCACCCCATAGCCCAGCTGCCCAGTGAGGGCTGGCATGGTGCCGCTGCTGCCGCTTCTGCTGCTCGCCCTGGCTTGCAAAGCCTGCCCTCGGGCTGCAGGGCATAAAAATCACCACTGGCTTTGGTAAAAATAACCATCATGTTTATGTAAAGGTAACCATAACATTTACATACCGACTTCCCTGAAATACCGAAATAGAAACAGACAAAATCAACAAATAACCTGTTGCGTTTTGCCCTCTCTGCTTAGCCCCAGAGATCTTCCATTCCTTCCTGAGCGGCGGGACGGGCTACTCCTTCGAGGTTGACTGGTGGTCGCTGGGGATCATGGCTTACGAGCTGCTGCGGGGCTGGGTAAGGCTCCCAGGCAGGCAGAACATGCTTTCTGCTGGACTGCAGAGAGGAGAGGGACTTTCTTCTCACCTTTCTGCTTTTTTCTCCCAGAGACCGTATGACATCCACTCCAACAACCCTGTGGAGTCGTTAGTTCAGCTCTTCAGTACCGTGAGCGTTCAGTACTCGTCTGCCTGGTCAAAAGAAATGGTTGCTCTGTTAAGGAAGGTGAGTAGTAGCCCTGCTGGCAGGGTTTACCTCGTTTGTGAGCCGTGGGGCGTGCGCAACTACCTGGAAAAATTTCAGCATATTAATAAATAACATAAAATTGAAATAGAACTAGTTTTTAATGACTTTATTCAGGCCTGAACACAGATTAATCCTGTGCGTCGTTTGTTTATTATCCCTGTAATAAGCTGCATTATCTTTTATATCCAGGGAGGGAAAAAGGCTGGCTGTGCTGTGACAATCGAATTCCTGCCTGGGCTGAAACTGTGCCCTTCCAGCAGCCCCCTCTGTGATCAGAACCCAGAGGGCTGAGGCAGAGCAGCCTGTGCTGCCTCTGCCCCGGTAGCTGTTCCCAGGGCCGAAGGACCTGATCCGCTGTGTTCTGTTGTGAGAACGGTCTCGGGGGGTCCACATCTGCTGCTTTCCTTGTGCTCCTAGAGGAGAAAGTTGTTGACTTGCTGTGGAGGTTGTGGTTTAGCTTCTGCTTGTTGGAGTACGCGGAAAAGTAGCTGGTGAGCGTGATGTAAAAAGGATATACACGGTGCTGACAGCAAATCAGGGACTCTGATGTCAGTTAATGTTGGGTGGACAATTTACATGATGAGATTTTGTTTTAATGAGAAGTGGGGCTCTTCTCGGTGGCTGCAGCAGAGCGTTGGACAGGTTCACATTGCCATCTGCTGGGCTGCTGGGCTGCCAGGGACCAGCCAGGGATTAAACTGGGAATCACAGAATCAGAGACTCACAGAACTGTTTGGGTTGGAAGGGACCTTCAAGACCATCATCGTTCCAAGCCCCCTGCCATGGGCAGGGACACCTCCCTCTAGAGCAGGTTCCTCAAAGCCCCATCTAACCTGGATTTGAACACATCCAGTGATGGAGCATCAACAGCTTCCCCGGGCAACTTGTGCCAGGGTCTCACCACCCTTAGAGTGAAGAATTTATCCTCATATCTAATTTAAATATTCCCTTTTCATTTAAAAACCATTACCCCTCATCCTGATCGGTGCACCCCCTCATTAAGAGCCCCTCCCCAGCTTTCCTGTAGCCCCCCCCTTTTAAAACATCTCACCAGGAAAATCCCAGCAGCCACCCCAGCCTGGCAGGACCCTCTGTGTCCCTCCCAAAGTGCTGAATCAACAGTGCTGAATTCTTTGAAAAACCAGGTCTGTCCTCAGACTGGTGTCTCAGCAGATCAGGTGATTGTTCTGGATTGGTTTCTCTGTGCTTAGTAATCTGTGTGTGTGATAAACGGGGCGGTGTCCCCTGGGGTCACAGAAGCGGTGTGGAAAAGCACATGTGGAGCTTGAGACTGAAGGGATGAGCTCTGGGGGTCTCAGTGTCTTTACAAGGGAGCGAGGTCTGTCCCTGGCATGGGGAGCGCTGTGCTGGGGGGGGCAGCTCCCGGGTGCCTTGGGGAAGGGTCGTCCATAGGAGGTGGGATTGGGGGGAGCAAACCCGGCTGGTCCGAGAGCTCATGCTTCTGGATTTTTATCTGGTTTCACAGCCTCCAGGAAGCTGTTCTAATATTTTTCTCCCTGCAGTAAGTTAGGTGTCCCCCGTGACGGAGGGTCGTGGCGTGGCTGGACCGCCCGCGCGGAGCGAGAGGCGGGTGCTGCGGGGCTGCCTGCCTCTGCGCTGACGGGAACGCTTTTCTCTGCCCAGCTGCTGACGGTGAACCCCGAGCATCGCTTCTCCTGCCTGGCCGACGTGCAGGCCTCGGCGTACCTGTCCGGCGTGCTCTGGAGCGACGTGGGCGAGAAGCGGCTGGAGCCCGGCTTCGTCCCCAACGTGAGTAGGAGCCGCCCGCCCTCCCGCGTCTCGTCCTTGCGGGAACCACTGCCTTCGGCAGAGGTTCTGACCCAGAAGGGCGTTGTGAGGGTCTCTGCTGCAAGGCGAGCCCCTGCGCGCCTGACGCGCCCCGTGCCCTGGCCTGTGTCCCGGCAGAAGGGCCGCCTGCACTGTGACCCCACCTTCGAGCTGGAGGAGATGATTCTGGAGTCGAGGCCTTTGCACAAGAAGAAGAAGAGGCTTGCGAAGAACAAGTCGAGGGATAACAGCAAAGACAGCTCACAGTCGGTAAGTGCTTCCCGGGGTAGCGGCCAGCCGGGAGAAGGGGCTGAGCTGCTGAGTTGGGGTGGGGTGCAGCAGCAGGTTCTGTGACAGTGCAGTAACCCCAGGTTGACTTTGCTAAAAACATTTTCTCGATGGAATCTTCCTGACTGGAACCAAATGTTCCTTGTATACAGGTATGATAAAACTCTTTCACAGTGATGAGTACTTCAGAAAATGAAATGAGAAACAGAGGTCTGGGCACACTGGTCAAGAGTCATAGAATCACAGAATCATTTGGGTTGGCAGAGCCCTTTCAGCACACTGAGTCCAACCATTCCCCCAGCACTGCCAGAGCACCACTGACCCATGGCCCTCAGCACCACAGCTCCATGGCTTGGAAACCCCTCCAGGGATCATGGGGACTCCACCACTGCCCTGGGCAGCCTGGCACAGCCCTGGACAACCCTCAAGGGGGTGGAAGAAATTGTTTCTCAGCTCCAACCTAAACCTCCCCTGGGGCAACTTCAGACCGTTTTCTCTTGTCCCATCATTTGGTTACTTGGGACAAGAGATTGATGAAGGTCTCCAGCTGCTTCTGAAGTGACTGACTCCCTTTTTATTTTTCACTAATAACCATCTGCCTGTATTTGCTTCTCAAAATCTGACCTACCAATAAAAGAAAGAAATTAAAGGGTAGTTATTTTGATGATGATAACAGAATCACAAAACCATTTGGGTTGGAAGGGACATTGAAGATCATCTCATACCAAGCCACCTGTCACAGGCAGGGACATCTTCAACTAGACCAGGCTGCTCAAAGCCTCATCCAGCCTGGCCTTGAGATGATGAAATGATAGCAAACGTTCTCAATAAATGGTGGGCTGACCCCACGGCCGAGGCTGAAATCCCAACAGGGACAAGCTTCTGTGGAGATGGCAGGTTCCTGCCAGTGCAGCTGGTCTCAGCCACGGGAAGATGGGAATTTTGCTGCCTTTCCTATAAAATTTTAATTACTTCCATCACTCTGTTTCCTACCTGGGGCAGCAGTGGTTTAATTCCTCTACTTACAAGTTTTACTCTTGCCTGGCTTTCTGTATGTTCACTACGCTCTGCTGTGCACAGACACAACCACCTTTGCTTTCTAAAGACAGCGAACATTTTCAGTGGTGTAAAGCCCCAGAATGTAATTTTCCAAAGTGTGCCCATGACCAAAGAGTAGAAAACCTATTAACGGTATCACTTTGTTGACTTTCAAGTCACTGATGCACCACTGGAAATCCCACGCTCAATAGGAAGCCCAGCAGGTCCTCCAAGCTCTGTTTATTCCTAAGTCAAATGTGAACCACGGTGATTCTCTTTTTCTACAGCCAAACTGAAATGTAATGAGAAGGTATTAACAAAGAGTATTAAATATTCAGTGGTCTGGCTCTGCTCAGGAAAGGCTTTTCCTCACGTTTCCAGAGGGATTCGCAGAGCTAAGCCAGGCTCTGGGCTTTGCCCTGATGCCACCATCTAAAGGAATCCCAGTTCTGCCTGGAAGAAAAAACCTCAATAAATTAAACAAAACCCAATCAACCAATCTTGGAAAAGCCTAAAGCAGGAAGCAATGTATGACCTCAATGTCCTTCTGGGAGTGAGGGGCACAAAACTGACCCCAGGATTCCAGGGGTGTCCTCCCCAATGCCCAGTGCAGGGGGACGGTCCCTGCCCTGGTCCTGCTGGCCACACCAGTGCTGACACAGCCAGGATGCTGGTGGCTTCTTGTCCCC
>WTSP01025120.1:0-13985 GCA_025331215.1 Actenoides lindsayi | reverse complement strand
TGGAGGGGTTTCCAAGCCGTGGAGCTGTGGTGCTGAGGGACAGGGGGCAGTGGTGCCCTGGCAGTGCTGGGGGGACGCTTGGACTCGATGAGCTGAAAGGTTTTTTCCAACCTAAACGATTCTGTGCCTCAACAGTTGTACTCCCCAGGTGTAATATCCTGCACAACCCCTGGCCCGAGGTGTGAACAGTCACTGCTCTGACCCCCGGAGGCTGCGCTCACCTGATGTCAAAAGTTGAGCCAAGGAACGACGGGCGCTTGTACTCCGCAGTGGCCGCGGTGTAGGGCGGCTGGGGATCGGGCTCATTCCAGTAAAGATCCTTCTCCAGAATGGGTAAATCCTGATGCATCTCATCCACCGCCATGAGGGAGACCTGCGGGGGACAGCAGAAACCTGACGTGGGGTGAGCTGCTCTACGCGTGCCCGTCACTGGTGGACAGAGGCGTGGAGGGCAGGAGAAAGCAGGGAGTGGGGGGGAGCAGCTGGTGGGTTTGGTCCCTGGTTTCCTGTCACTTGGGTGGCCTCTCGAACGGAGAGATTTGATGAATTGGAAGGAAAGTGATGGTGAAGGAGACAGGAAAGCTCACTAGGACAGAAGGACCCGGCATCAGGAAGGGCTAAAGGTGGAGAGCCGTTGCCTGGAAGAAAGCAGAGGAGGCACTTTTAGGTACAGACACAGGATGGAAAAGCTGGGGAGAGGCAGGAATGATGTCACTGTTCACAGGTCTTGCCCCACATTCTTCCTGGAGCCTGGGATGTCTCCTTGGCTGCAGAGGGGGAACACTCAGCTGACCCCCTTCGCCCTCATACTTATTGGGAAGTCTTATGCTCTCCTCTTGATCATCTCCCTCTGCAGATCCTGCTCTCCTTCTCGACAGGCAGCCACCGACACCTCGGGAAAGCTCAGGGACAACAGGCACTGCTCATCTGCCCCATAGCAGGTATGGCAGGAGAACATCTTGATGGCACTGGTGGGGCTTCCTAAACCCCAGTCCTGCCTCAGTGTTTCCCCTGCAGGTCAGGCTCAGCTGGAGGGTCCTGCCTTCACTTTACCTGCAGGTTCCTGTCGATCAGCCAGTTGGTTTCAAAGTCATCATCGTCCTCCCCAAAAGGGTTGATGAGTTGCTCGGCCACCTGCATGTGGACAGCACATAGAAATGGTCATTGTGGTCACACCTGCCCCCTTTCCTGCAGGGAGAAGCTCTGTGGGACAGTTAAATGGGATAGCCCCTGAATTTGCAGCAATACTGTTTATCCCAAGAAGGGGGTGGGTTAAAAATGGGGGCCTGGGAGAAGTTCCTCCTCTACTTCACTCTCTTGAGACCCCAGCTGGAGTACTGTGTCCAGTTCTGGAGCCCCTATTACAGGAAAGATATGGATGTGGTGGAACATGTCCAGAGAAGGGCCAGGAGGATGATCAGAGGGCTGGAGCCACCTCTCCTATGAGGACAGACTGAGAGAGTTGGGGTTGTTCAGTCTGGAGAAGAAAAGTCTCCAAGGAGATCTTATTGTGGCCTTCCAGTATCTGAAGGGGGCTACAAGAAAGCTGGGGGAGGGACTTGTTAGGATGTCAGGTAGTGGCAGGACCAGAGAGAATGGATCAAAACTAGAGGTGAGTAGATTCAGATTAGAGATTAGGAAGAAGTTCTTCCCCATGAGGGTGGTGAGACTCTGGAACAGGTTGGTGAGACACTGGCACAGGTTGGTGAGACACTGAAACAGGTTGCCCAGAGAGGTGGTGGAAGCCCCATCCTTGGAAGTGTTTAAGCCCAGGCTGGCTGGGGCTCTGAGCAACCTGCTCTAGTGGGAGGTGTCCCTGCCCATGGCAGGGGGCTTGGAACGAGATGAGCTTTAAGGTCCCTTCCAACCCTGACGATTCTGATTCTAAGCTGGTGCACACAGATAACTGCCCCTTGCTCACCCAGCCCTCCTGTCACCACGGGCGAGGTGCACCCACTGCCTCTCTCCTTCCCCAAACTAGGCAGGACCGAAGCTGATCTCCAGGGTGAGACAGTTGGAAGGTAAGAAGGTCTTGGCAATGCCCTCAGCCCCTCTTGTCTGCCAGCACCTGGCACGGTGCCCGTGAAGGCCACGGAGCTGGGTCCCCGGTGAGCACACGCTGGGGAAACCCTTTGGCTGGGTCAGATTGCAGCTCCAAACATATTTTCTTGGGCTTACCTTTAACCAGCCGGCGTAGAAGAAGAACTGCAGGAAGGTGAAGACGGGCACGAAGAGGTCGAGCTCGTGGCCAGGATAAGCTTTTTCCGGATCCAGGAACTGCCGCCCGATCAGACAAGCCAGGAAGAAGCTGTAAACAGCCACGGTCACCACCTGGGAAAGATGCCAGGGGACACAGCAGAGGAGCTTGAGTTCCCAGCTTGCTTTCCCAGCATCTCTCTTCAGTTCCACCCCACGCAGCTCCGGACAGCTCCGAGCTGCTGCCGGGCTGCTGGCTCGGTGCCCTTGGATTCGGTTACGAGCGGCTTCTCCTCGGCCTTTTGCAGGAAGATGAGTTTCCACTGCAGAAAGTTTTAAATGCACCCTTTGCCCTTCACGGAATCACAGAACAGAAGGCGTTGGAAAGGACCTCTGGAGAGCATCTGGTGTCTCCCCCCCCTGCTCCATCCAGCAGGGTCACCCAGAGCAGGGAGATGGCACCAGATGCTCTCCAGAGGGCCCTTCCAGCCCCTGCCATGCTGGGGTTCAGTGGAAATAGCTGAGCATGCAGCCCCAGCTCTCTCACACATGGCACAGCTCCATCAGAGCTGCCCTGCCTGGTGGAGCAGCGTTGCTGGCAGACAGATCTCAGCTCTGCTGAGGATGAAGAAGCTGCTTTGGGGACGTGCTCCCTGCAAGGTGGTGCAGGGAATGGGTCCGTGTGTTTTCCGTGTGGCACACACCATGGTCAGGTGCCCCTGGACAGTGGGTGTTTCTGTAGAAGTGGCTGTGTCTGAGTGGGGGAATAAGGCAGGGGGTTTGCTGCTGAGCTACAGGCGTAGGTGGGGATGAGGGGTCCGAGTGACTCAGGGATGGGTGTCAACGGGGTGCACAGGCAGCAGAGCGATAGGTTGGGGGGGATCCCTCCTCACCTGAGTGTAGACCAGGGGGATGCTGATCCAGTCGTACCCATAGAGCCGCCCGCACTGGCTGCGCAAGGTGTTGAGCTCCTGCAGCAGGGAAAAGGAATGGCCTGTCAGGGTAACTTGGCATCTCCTCGCTGGGGACGCAGAACATCTCCAGCTCCATCGCCCTTCATTGCTCCAGCCCAGTCCTTCCCTCTCACACCTTCTCTAGAAGGAGGGGGTGCTCAGCCAGGACCTCCTGCTCCTTTGGTGCCCAGCCTCACCCCAGCTGAGCACCAGCAGGGTCTTACGTGTGCCCTTGAGGAAGTCCTTGCTGCCTGGGTGTCTCCACTTGAGCCCATGATCCCTTCCTAGCTCACTTCATAGCAGAGTTTAGCTCCTTGCAAAATGAGCAGAGGATGGGTTAGGCGAAGAATGTCCCAGGAGCACCAGTTTCTCTCCCTTGACTACATAGTGGGTCTAAGTAAATAGCCCGGAGGGAGATGTCTCTTTCTGGGCAGATGAATCTCACTCCAGGCAAGGGAAACAATGTGACTTTCTCTGCCCATGAATACCAGGAAGGATGAGCTGCTCCAGACCTTTTTTTTCTCTGCAGCTGGGCAGGGATCGTTGCCAGGTCTCGCCTGTGGAGCATGGCCTGCTTCCCAGGACTAGCCAAGAGTTTTCAATAGTCAAGTTTCCTACAAGGACCTCGGTTGTTTGGGATGCTTTTGACCTCTCCCTGGTCTCTTTCAGAGAGGTGCTTCCTTGCTGGTTTCCATCTGTAGCCCCGAGACCTCCACTGGTCACTGCCCTGGGCTGCTCTGGAGTGTGCTGGAAGAAGGCTGGTGGAAGACCTGCTAGGTGGGTGTCTCCCATTGCCACGCCTAGAGGTGAGTCCCGTGGTTCATCCCTGTCCCACATCTGCAAAAGTTGTCACATTCCCCTCCCCTCCAGTACACGTGCTACTGCTGCCGTGTCAGCAGGTCAGGAGAAGCTCTGTTCCGTCATGAGCTGGAGAGTGGCAGTTGGGGGCATTTCCCATCAAAGTTAATAGAATCTCCCCAAGGACAGGCTTGGCTCGCTGTCCTACCTCACCACTCCTCCTCCCCTAGAAATCCCCGTGCTTCCACTCCGGGGGCTGGAGGAGCATCTCCAACAGTGGCCCATTGCCTGGGTCACTCACGTTCAGGATGCCTTGGAGCAGCACGCTGTCCCGGATCCTCCCCTCGTTCCTCGCCTTCACGGCCAGATTGGAGAACCACACGCAGGGGATCCAAAACTTGTTGTGGGGGGAATTCAAGCTCTCAAACTTCTTGTGCTCTTCTGGCGTCATGAGGCCTGGGGTGGAAAAGAGTAGGTGGGAGAGGGATGGTCATAGAGGGCAGCAAGGAATGGGTCTGGTCTGAAAGGGAAAAGATCTCAATCTCAGGTGGTCACCTGAGCTCTCCTTAAAAAAAATCTCAGGAAAGACTCAGGCACTGAGCTTTTGGGAGAACAACTCTTCTTGTTAAAACATGGAGTTACAGAGGTGTGAGAGGCAGGCTCTGTCTCACTTTGGATGTCTGCAGCCTATCTGAGCAGATCACCATCAGCAGGGAGATGAAGCACTGCTGGGGATGGAGCTGCCTGGTGCACATAGACGTGAGATAACCTCTGTCCTCCCAGTGCCCGTTTCTCTCTCTGGGCTGCAAAGGGAACCCTGCTGACTAGTGCAGGGCCAGACATCTCCCTCTGGGCAGAATGGGAAGTGTTGTACCTTGAGGAGCATCTTCAGAGAGGATTCAGGGAGCCCAGCAGTTAAAGCTGGGAGGTTTGGGGCTCCAATTCCCAGCTGCCCAGTGGAAAACTGTTGCTCTGAGGGAGAATGAACATACCCCTTGGCGAGGGGCTGCTGGTGCTCTGCTCTAGATCTGAGCACAGGGCCTCTGTAGTAAATAATCAATACCACCCTGTAGTAAATGCTACCGAGAGCTCTTCTCTTCCCATGCACTCTTTCAGTGCAGCTCCCAGGGAAGTCACTGCACCACAGTTACCCTCATCTGTCTGGCTCCAGGACCTGCAGCATATCTGCATTCACAGACCTGATCTCAGCGCTCTCATCACGGAAAGAAAATTGGGCAGAGACCCTTCATTTTAAGACATGAGGAACTGGCCTCCAGTTGTCCCAGGGCAGGTTTAGCTTGGAGCTGAGGAACAATTTCTTGCAGCCCCTGGAGGCTTGTCCAGGGCTGTGCCAGGCTGCCCAGGGCAGGGCTGGAGTCCCCGTGACCCCTGGAGGGGTTTCCAAGCTGTGGAGCTGTGATGCTGAGGGACAGGGGGCAGTGGTGCCCTGGCAGTGCTGTGGGAGAGGGTGGACTCCAGGAGCTCCAAGGGCTCTGCCAACCCAAACGATTCTGTTACATGAAGGGGGCAGAGGGGCAGGACCAGGGTCTGGGGGGGCACCGCCATCCCCGTGCGTTGCTGTGCTCCTGTTCTTCCTCCACTCCCATTCACCATCTCCCTGCTTTCCTGCAGCATGGAGGAGCCTGTGGGAGCGTGGCCCCAGGGATGGTGGCAGCTGCAGCAGCGGTGGCCTGAGGGGCCTGGCCAGGCTTCCCCTTTGCTCTGGGGATGGCAAGGGGGCGGCCGGACCCGCAGCATGGAGGTAGGGTCTCTGGTTTCACAGCTGGTGCCTGATGCCCACCAGGCCTCTGCACTGGGAGGGAAGGAACCGACACTACTCGGAGGGAAGCACAGGGGGGAGACATCTCCTCTGCCATCTGAGTAGCCAGATGTATTACTGTCCCTGCGAGCCAGAGCTGGCCTGGCAGATTTACCAGAGAAATACCAGTGTTTGCCAGATGGTGAATTTAGCTCCCGGGGAGCCTGCTCTGACGAGGCAGAGCTACCGCCTTGTGAAGACCCTGTGACCACCTGAGGCCATGGCTCGGTGACCGCTGCTCGCGCGTGGTCGAGATCCAGCAGCAGCTCTCGCTTGGCCCCATGCACCCCAGGCCCTCTCTGGGCTGCTCAGCGCGTCCTGCACCAGCAAGCACCCCTTGTCTGGGCAGAAGCTGTTCCCGGAGATGACAGTGAGAGTTCCCAGCCCCACCTGTACGTGGTGCTGGCCCGTGGCTCCTTTAGTCACCTGCCGTGTACATGAGGCAGAGCCCGTGGGGTGATTCTTGGGGTAGTTTTCTCCCTCTGGGCAGTTTTCAGCCACCATCCATACGCTACCTGCTCTGCTCTCTGCTCCGTGCAGGGTCCCGGGGACCAGGCCCTTCTCTCTGCTGGCTGCCACCAGGGCCATCTTCGGAGCGGGCAGGCAGGGAGGTGACGGCGGGAAGCCGCAGCTCACCCTGCGGGACGTGGCGGAGCGGCTCCGGAAGCAGGAGTGTCGGCGGGTGGTGGTGATGGCTGGCGCTGGGATCAGCACCCCCAGCGGCATCCCCGACTTTCGGTAACGCCTCCACCGTTTCACATCTTCTTTTTCAGTGCTGGGAGGGCTGAAATCTTCTGCGTAGATAACGCTGGTGCCTGCTCCTCCTCTCACCCTCCAGCTGGTTTATCTGGGTCAGGCTGGACCAGCTTCTGTGCCTGCTGCTCCTCCTTCTCCAGCCAAAGGTAGCCTGGCATCGCCAGGTGGCCTTCAGGCCAATTCTTGGCCCAGGTCTTCAGGGTGGTTGTCACGCCTGTTGCTTGATTCTGTGGCCAACGTGGCCATGAGATGCTCCAGCTCAGGCGGAGCGCAGTCCTCACAGTGCAGCAGCGTGGCCCTGCCCTCCGACCCCGGGCACACCTCTGCAGCCAGCGAGCCCGGGCAGGCGGCAGAGCAGGGGCGCGAGGCAGGTTCCCCTTCAGTGCAGGGCTGGTTTTGGCTGCTCTCTTGACACACCGTGGACAGCACAAATCAGCCAGAGAGAACCCAAGGACCTGGCTCTCTGCACTGTCACACATCTTGGTCCAGCTGCGTGGTGACTGGAAGCTCTTCCTGCACCCCCTCACCCCCTGCTCCCTCTCTGCAGGTCCCCAGGGAGCGGCCTCTACAGTAATCTTGAGCAGTACAACATCCCTTACCCAGAAGCCATCTTTGAGCTGATGTATTTCTTTGCCAACCCCAAGCCCTTCTTCACTTTGGCCAAGGAGCTCTACCCTGGCAACTACAGGCCCAACTATGCCCACTATTTCCTGAGGCTCCTGCACGACAAAGGGCTCCTCCTGCGCCTCTACACCCAGAACATCGACGGGCTGGAGAGAGGTGAGTTTTCTCTTCCCCCTCACCAGGTAGAGATGCTGGCGAGAAGCAGAACAGGAGGCAGCGCTGGGGAAGCGCTCCATGAACGTAGAGTTTCTGGCTCGGTCCCTCACACGGAGCTGCTCCTCTCCCCCACACTGTGTTCCAGTTGCTGGGATCCCTCCCGAGAGGCTGGTGGAAGCCCATGGCACCTTTGCCACTGCCACTTGTACCGTCTGCCGGAGGAAGTTCCCAGGAGAGGACTTCAGGGTGAGTGGTCACAGCTGGGCATCGACCAACATGGAGGAGAACCTCTGTCAGGCCTGTAATTGTGCCCTCGGGACCAAGAGGTTTTATTGGAGGGGACCGGGCTTGGGGCTGGACGTTGCTGTGAGGATGTGTTGTAGTTCTGACCTTCTATATGCTGCCTGTAACGAGAGCTGTTGGGTGCTCTTGCTCCAGGGAGATGTCATGGCCGACAAGATCCCTCACTGTCCCATCTGCACGGGCATCGTCAAGCCTGACATCGTGTTCTTTGGCGAGGAGCTCCCTCAGCGCTTCTTCCTGCATCTGACAGACTTCCCCATGGCAGACCTGCTCTTTGTCATCGGAACGTCCCTGGAGGTCTGGGACTGGGAACCCCATGCAGAGAGAAAAGAGGGCCTGAGTGGGCTCTAGAGGAGAGAGAGGGTTTAGAAAAGGCCAGAAACTGGGTTCTCGAGGTAAACGTGGAGATGGCAGGGTAAGAAATAGGTGCAAGAAAAAGCCCCGGTGTGGTCCTGGTAAAGGTGGGCACCTGGAGAACAAGAGATGTGTTTTGCAGATACCTGAGGACAGGCGACTAGGTAACTGGTGACACCAGAACCTGTTCTGAGCTGGGGTGGCTCAGTGCACAGCAGGAGACCCATCAGGCCCCGCGGTCACGGGCTGAGCATGCAGGGAGCTGCCGCCCATGGTGCCCTTGGCACGGTCACCATATCGCTTGCCTCCTTTCAGGTGGAGCCCTTTGCCAGCCTGGCCGGAGCCGTTCGCGGCTCTGTCCCCCGAGTCCTGATCAACCGTGATCTGGTGGGACCCTTCGCCTGGCACCAGCGCCACAACGACGTGGCCCAGCTGGGGGACGTGGTCAGCGGGGTGAAGAAGCTGGTGGAGCTGCTGGACTGGACGGCGGAGCTGCAAATGCTAATTCAGAAGGAAAAGGAAAAGGTGTGAAAGGGCTCAGAGCCCCGACTGCCTCCCTTGGCCTCTTCGGCCGCGTGCTGGGGTTGCTGCAGGGGGAGCAGGTTTGGGCTCGCTGGGTTAGACTCTCCCACAGACACTGCAGGCTGCACACAGAGAAAAGGACCACGGAAAAGTGCAGAAAGGTTAAAAAACCCCAAGCCCAGCCCCAACCCTTGCTGCTCTCACAGTGAGGGTCCCACAGCGTGGGGTGCTGTGCAGCCAACCTTTCAGTGCTGCAGAAAGGGAGGGGGCAGCTCTGCCAACTCAGATGGCATAGGAAGAGCATGGCAAGGGCCAGGATTTGGGGTGAATGAGAGCACTTCAGGGCTCCTTCAAGCAGTGACTCGTGCCGGTACTGAAAAGCTCTCTTGAGTTCATCTGGGTTTTTGAGTTGTTCCCAAACACACTGAAAAAGCCCCAGAGCTGAGGGTGCAGTTTGCTGGAGCTGGAAGCGACCGACCAGGAAATCCCATTATCTGAGTCAAATCAACCCAGAACAACCTTGAGCAGCCAGCAGAGGACTCACCTGTGCTCTCGGGCAGTGCAGAACACGGGCCTTCTCAGGGCAGTGCTTTCCTGGGACGCGAAAGGGGCTGGGAAGCTCCTGGTGCCGGTAACCACGCGTGAACGCCACGAATGCCGAACGGCACCAGGGAGCCCAGCCCGCCGCACCTCAGCGGAGCTTCCCTCCTCCTCCAGCTTGGCTCAGGGGCCTTGGGTTCGTTTCTAGTGGGTTTTGTGGTCATGGTGAGAAGTGCCAGTAACGGGAGGGCGGCTCAAACCGTGCTCCATCCGAGCCCAAAGGCGGTGCGGCAGGGGCTGGACACGCGAGGGGTCCGCAGGAGGAGGGTCCGACCTGACAGCGCTGAGTCGTTAACTGAAGCCGTGGCTTTTCCCCTGGGCCCTTCTGACACCTGGCATCTTCTGAGGTCTTCAGAAGTGACAAGTTGCAGGAGAGAAAGTACTTAATTACTTGGAGGTTACTGCTAATGTTAATTATGGCATTACTTTAAACCTGCAGGGAGGATTTTCCCACATGTGGCATCGAACGCTGATTTTTAAACTTTTTGTAATTATTTTTTTTTAATTTAAGCAGAAGTTGGCACCTGGGCCAACTCTCCTGCTGCTCAAGCGGGCACAGCTTCAGTGCCTGGGCTCTGCAGACCCGCTGTTGTACGCGCCCCCTGCGTTTTAACTGTGTCTGTGCATGAGTTCTTTGACTCAAAAGAGAATCTGGCTCCAAGATTCCAATTCTAACACCCAGATTTATCAGGTTATGGGGTAGGAATTATGAGTCTGTCGGTCAGAGGTTTCATTTCTCACTGCAGGCCCTTTTCCTCATGCTGCTCTGCCCCACGGCTCGGTAAAGCTGTTGCGAAGGAGATGATGCATGAAAACCAAACTCCTCCTGGTTCCGGGATCTTGGGGCCAGGAAGCGCCACTGGTTGGGCTCAAGGGCTGGAAGGTTTGGACACCTTGGCAAACTGTGTTGGTCTTTCTGTTCTCAGCTGGATGCCAAAGACAAATAGGAGCTGGCTCCTGGAACAGAGGCGTGGTGACACTCGGCACGGGCAGAGATCCCAGGCGGGAGCCAAGGGGAGGCAGCGCGGCCCCGCAGCAGCAAACCCCCCGGGGCTGGCGGGGCAAGGAGGGGGGTGCTCACGGCTGGCCTGGATGCGGAGCAGAGAAGCTCTTGCCCTCAAAAAGGGAGTGGAGCCCGAACACCAAGCTGCAGACTGGTTCTGCCTGGGAGGGGTTTCCTACCTGAGACTTCAGAAGAGCTGATGGAGCACCGTTCCCTCCTTGTCTTACGCCATTCAGCACTCACGAGAGGCTCCTTTCCCACGTCTCTGGCTCTAGCCCTGTCACCAACCATCTGACCGTGTCCAACCACAGGAGCTTCTCCAGGAGCTCATGGGCTCATGCCAACAGGCGAGACAAGCCGTGCTTACATTGCTTGCCATTTGGGTCCCCCTCCTGAGGTGACAGCCCCAGAACCCCACAGAGGCTGGAAATGCCCCCAAGGCCAGCCCTCAAGGCAGGACAGGCTGGCGTCAGTTTTCAGATCCCACATCAGACTGAGCATCTGCATCCTTCCCCTGCTCCTCCAACACTCTCCTCTGGATCACAATCTTCAGCTGCTCCAGACTTGGGGTGCCTATTCCTCAGGTGAAATCACTGCTAATTGAGGGACAAATGCTGCTGGGGGGTGGTGGGTGTAGGTCTGCCCCCCCTTCCCATTCAACAATGCCAGCTCAAGCTGCTGGGAGGGTTCTCCATCAGGGTAGCATTAATTATTTATTAATAAAAAGAGTTCTAATTCTTTTGCTGATGTCACCTGAGGGTTTTTCTGTAAACTTCGTACCTTCCCTCCTGTTTGAACACATTCTGTGTGTGTCTTCCCTCCTTTCAACTGTTGGGGTTTTTCTATTTTCCTTTTCAATCCTCCACAAGCACCTTTCCTGTCAGGGCTGTCCCAGGGAGAGGCACCATCAGGGTCCCGTGGCGATATCCTGCTCTCTCCCCGACGTGCTCCAGCAGATGGACTTTGCACAGCGTGGCTGGAGCGGAGCCTCTTCCCTGCACCAGGGTGTGGATTTCACCACCCCAGCACCCAGGTTTGGCTCTGGGCATCGACACCACACCCCGGTAGCCCTGGCTGACGTGCCTGTAACAGCAGCTGTTCTGGAGACAGCTCCAGGTCAGGACAGGCTCTGAACAGGCACAAACCGCAACGCATTTCACATCACCCTTTCGTTGCAGTTAATGCGAAACCACAGAAAACCCAAGCGAGGGGAATAGAAGTGTTTGAGGAGAGTGATGGAACCTGGGCACCGGCTTCTGAGCCTCAAAGCTCTTTCCCCTGCAAAGCCACTGTTTCACGGCTGTTTATCGAATGAGAAGCATTTGGACCTCGGAGGCATCTGCTGCAGCTGGGGCTGGCTCCGAGGACGCCCCGCAAGCCTGGCACATCTCCTGCGGGGGCACAGCCTGTGGCACTTGGTGTCCCGGCCGCTTTCCGGAGGGGAGGGTTGAACCAGTTCCCAAACAGGCTTGTTTATCCAAACGCACAACTCAAACTCACCCGCGTGTTCCCCTTGCAGCTGGGACCAGCCCTGCAGCGGAGGGGGGCTTGGGAGGGGCAGGGGCTGTTCTCTCGCTTTGTGCAGCACCAGCAGCCTCGGGGCATGGCCCTTCACCCTGGAAACAGGGGCAAGGTGTTGGTTTGAAACTGTTCCCTGTTCCTAAAGCCCTGCTCCAGAAGCACTGGCACCCAGGTCAGCCCCTGTGCCAGGGCCTAGCAGTCCCGAGTCAGGGCTTTGAGCGCAATAGAAAAATTAGAATGGGACAAAATCAGGAGCATTGCGTTTAAAACGCAGCCCTTGCTTTGCGTGGAAAGCTGCAGAGAGCTCCGGGAGGAGGCCCGAGGGCTGCGCTTGCACACAAGGTCTGTGGGGGGGTTTTGCTGGTTTCTTAAAGAACATGGAGAGAGCTGCAGTTGGCCGAAAGACTCCAGCTGCGACGTGCTGGCACTGCTCTCACCAGGGGAACCCACTCCTGCATCTTACTGGGTCAGCTTTACAGAAATACCGTATCCCCCAGCGAGATCCTGGAGCTTTAATCATGACTGCCGAAAAAATTCTCACTCACTGAAGAGCTCTCCCAAGGAAGCGCAGCTCCAGCTTTGCACTTCCTCAGAAAACAAGCACCAGCTTCTAAAACCCCCTGCCCCTGCCACCTCCCCAGGCCCCGATGCCCTGGGTGCCTGGCACGGTGCCTGCTGCGGAGCCTGGCCAGCCCCTCCTGCTGCCCCAGCCCCAGCCTCACCTGCTGCCCCAGCCCTTCCTGCTGCCCCAGCCCCTCCTGCTGCCCCAGCCCCGGCCCCACTGCTGCACAGAGTTGGAAACCTCAGCAGACCCCCACAGCCCAGCGACCAGCGAGGCTGGCTCAGGTCCTGCAAATGCCAAGCAGCAAAGCCCCACCGCACAGACAGCAACTGGGCTGGTGGGCACAGTTTCCAACCATCGCAGAGCGTTGGTAACAGAGATAAGGAACAGCCTGTAAACAGCCATGAGCAGCAAGGCCTGAGAGGCTGAGCAGAGATGGTTCTGCAATCCTCAAGCAACACTCACTGTAACTTTGGGATGCTCCGTTCATTGCACTTGGTGGTTACGGTGCAGGGAAAGGTTCCAGCTTAGCCCCAGTTTAATTAACTGTTAAAGTTCAGAGTGCTGGGAGCAGAGCCCCATGCTGGCCAGAACTGCCAGGGACATCTCCATCCCTGCTCAGAGCCATCCCACTCAGGAATCACCGCCACGCGCCCATTCGTCAGGTTTTCTTTATTCTAACATCACGTTCGCATTCCTACTTGTAACAGGAAGTTGTAACATGGTACATGAGACAAACTGGGAAATTTTCTTTAAAACATTTCTCTTTAAAAAGAAAAAAAACAGGAAATAAAAAGAGACAGACCTAAGCCACAGTGAAGGAGAGGACCAAGGCCAGCCCCGCCGGGGGTGCAGACAGCAGGGGACGAGCGGCAGCGGCAGCAGACCGAGCGCGAGCTTTGGCCCTTCGTTCGGAACGCGCGAGACAGGGAAAGGCGAACGCCCGGAACCAAAGCCCGTGGGAAGAGGGGCTTTGCCCGGCGCCAGAGGCCGAGCTCAGCGTGTTGCCGGCAGCACCCGCGCATCCTGCCCCGAGGCCGGAGGGAACGCTGGCAGTTGCACGGGAAGGCTTCGCTCGCCGTCCCGCAGGCGCACGCGGCCGCTCCCCCCCCCGCCCCCCCAGCGTCTCCCAGTGTCACAGGCGTCCCGCGCGCACGGCCGCCCCCGAACGGCTCCATGCCAAGCGGACGGCCGCCCCGTGCCGAGACCCCCCCAGACACCGCTCCCCAGGAACCGCATCAGCAACACCCCTGTCCTGCAGCCCCCGCTCCCGGGGAGCGGATCCCCCCACGCGGGGCCGGGACCGGCGGCCGCACGAGCCTCGGCATGAACACGAGGCTCTCTGCAGATGGCTGAACCCCGATGGTGCGTCAGAAAGATCCTCCCCACCCCCTCCTTCCCAAACATCCCATATTTAAAAACAAAACAAAAAAATCCT
Organism: Actenoides lindsayi; assembly: GCA_025331215.1. Lineage (NCBI taxonomy): Eukaryota > Metazoa > Chordata > Aves > Coraciiformes > Alcedinidae > Actenoides > Actenoides lindsayi. Next base: position 380 of record WTSP01025120.1, on the reverse strand, counting down.
ACTGGAAAGTCCTGAAAGCAATTTGGGGTGTGAAATCCTCACGGGTGCCAATAGGAGAGACCACGGTGGAGCCAGGCCATAAGGACCCTCTGGAAGGAGAGGGGGTGGTGGAGCTGGGAAGGAGGCAGGAGGTGTTCCTTGTGGTGGACTGTGAGGGGTCCAGGCTGGATCCAGATCCCACAGGGAGAGTCCTGGCCCAGCACCAGCCTCTGGGTGCAACACCAGTTCTGGAGGGAGAGCAGACGGAGGCTACCCAGCTCTCCAAGGCTGGGGCAAGAGCTCTGGATCAGTCCAGTCCCAGGTCCGAGTCGGACGACGACCTCTCATCAGCGATATCTCGGATGGCGTGCTCCATGGGCGCCAGGTTGGCGCTCGGGGGG